>JAOCPS010277649.1:0-13225 GCA_025505425.1 Graphium colonna | reverse complement strand
AGGTTGACAACGCACTCGCAACTCTCCGGATGTTGCGTTTATCTATGGGCGACGGGATCGCTTACCATCAGGTGAACTCATTCTGCTCGCTCGTTTTCCTTTCCGTAAAAAAAATCCTGATACGGATTGAACACCACTCGTCTATTTGTCATCAGATCAAATTTGCATATAACGAAAAAAAAGCACAAAATTTTTACATATTAAGGATGATTTTACTCAACCAACTCAATTGACACCCTGCGCCATTCTTTCAACTCCGTAATGTTATGTATAGTTAGAAAGAACCGAAGTTGAATGACGATTCATTTATTACGAATTTTATGAAAGAATGACAAATGAGCAGTTGTTTCACGGGGTGTTAGGTGATCCCGTCGTGTGCATTTTCAACCTCATCGTTGATTTTGGCGATTTGTGACGTCCCGTGTAAGGATACGTTACCTTCGTCGAATCCTCTTTCTTACGTAACATTCTCGGTTATCAGTCATAAATTTGAGAAAAACATTCTGAATTTTTAGAATAATTATTTTACGGTTAGAAAAAATAAATATTCTTTTCATAGTTTTATGTATTCACGCAGCAAATGAAAATACATTATTTAAAGACAATATAAACATGTAAAAACCCAGGGGGAGTTTAGAAATATTTTACAGTCCCCCTTACGAATTTATGAATGGCCCATAGCAATCTATGATTTATTTTGGATACAAAAAAGTTTGACTATATAGATTAGATTGTAAGTGTTTGTTTGTTCAGGGAGATTGATTTACGAAATTAGGTTCTCCATTACGAGAAACCGATTCGTGAACATTTGTGTCTGAAATAGGATTTTAAATTTGTATGGATATTTCGATCGCTTGTCTAATTTATACTTTAATCTGATCTCATGTTAAATTATTACTCATTAATGTTTTTTTTATAATTCCAGACAAAATCCCTTATTCACGTAAATGTACCGCGTTCTTTCCGTGATGAAATACTGTACAATCAGGACATATGGTCGTCGTCGTTAGGGTTACGCCCTGCGGAACCGTTATTGTTGGTGTCCGGTGCTCAGTATGATGCAGAAGAAGTTGATATCATGGCACTGCTTGCCGCACTGAGGGAAGACGTGGGACCGATGAATACCTTGCACGCATTAGGTTAGACACTAAATATCATAGTGATGTAATTTTATTTATGGTCAAAGACAATTAAGTTCTGCTTAAAAATCTAAAAAATAAAAGCACAGTTGTTGGGGGAGTATTTGCTACTCATTTAAAGAATCCCTGAACTTACAACCATATTATTATAAATATGGAATAATGTTTGTACATTTTACATAAGCAAAATAATAAAATTCGATTTAAAGAAAATTGCTTCTATTGCATTCTACATCCCTATGGCCGATTGTGTAAACATCATTTACGTTAAGCAAATTTCATATTTTTATGCTTTAAATTAAATTGCCTGTTCAATAATCTAATCCATGGAGTGTAATCTTGTAAAAAAATATGAAAATAATTACTATATCATATTAATCTTGAGACATAAGCCTCTTTGGTAACTCTTTTAAGAAGTATCCTTTACAAAATGTCTATCTATAATCTATACTATGTACTTTATTTCTAATTAGTAATATTATAAAATAGTCTGTGTTATTGTTTTACATTACATAATAATGACCTTAATTTTGTAACTAAGCAAATTAATAACATTTTATCACTTAAGTTCTATTCTTAATATATGAATCAATATCATCAATAACATTTATCATTTAATATTAATATAGGGTTGTCAAAGAAGCTCATCAACAAACTATTGTCACTGGAATTGGGCGAATCTTACACTTGGGAGGAGTATGGCCTGGATATACGAGACACATCCATCACATGGTTGAATGATTTGGAAAGCGATGACCGCTATAGACGCTGGCCATCATCTTACATGGAATTGTTAAGGCCAACATATCCAGGGATGCTGAGGAATTTAAGGAGAAATATCTATAATTATGTTAGTATTTCCTTCATCTCAATCTATTTAATTTGAACTGTGTATCAATTTTATGTATATTAAAAAAAGAAAGGAAAATGAAAGATATATTTCTTGACACCTTAATAAAACCTGACAATCTAAAATGTGATATAAAATTTTCTACATGTAAAATATGAATATAATAATAAAATATTAATGTAATTTTATTGCGCTGTAATGAATTGAAAATGGCAATAGTTGTTATCAATAACTTTCTGTATGCATGATATGGATGATTCAGTTTTCTTTTTCTTTTTGTTGCAATTTGTTGATAGATTACAGGGTTTTAGGAAGTCATTGTGTCTACAGGTCTAGTAATTCACAAAATTATTAGACCGTAGACACACCATACATTATCTTATTCTGATTATGACATTTCTCAATCAGGTGATAGTAGTGGATCCGACATCAATGGCCTCGGGCCCGCCTCTAAAGCTCGGAGAGACTTTGCTAAAACACGCGACTCCAGTCCGTGTCGGTCTAGTGCTGGCCCCTGGGAACGACGGACCATTGTCGGCTGCTGTACGATCCGCTTTCAACTATGTGGCCCAGGATAAGAATTCCAATAAAGAGGCTTTCTATTTCCTTACACAGGTATGCAAAATTATGTAAATTTGTTTCTGCTATAACATGTTATTACATTTATTTACTTTATCTTTATTACAAAACTTTATGACACAAAGACTCTATGCCTCTTGGATTTCTGTCCTAGTCACCTGTGGATGGTTTTGAAAATGGTTTTAGGTATAATATGACGCAAACATGTTCAATTGTGATAATTTTTTATAATCATTTCAGAGCAGATAGAGCAATTGTTTTATTTAATTTAGTTTCATTTAAAAGAAATCAATTATAAATTACTAGCGGGTTCCCTGCCATTTCGCCCGCTTAAATTTCTCTCGTTTTTCAAGACTTCATCAAAGGTTCACACCTATTGGTAATAGTGTGTTATTTTATAGTCTTAAAGCCTTCCTCGATAAGCAGACTATCCAACTTTTAAAGATCTTTTTTATTTTGGACCAGTAGTTCCTGAGATTAGTGTGTTCAATCAAACAAATAAACACCTCTGCTTTATAAGATTGCATTTTTAAAGTGGTCCCCGTTTGGCGCTATCATCACACAGTTATGTTTTAATTTTTTTTTCAGTTAATAAACACTGCACAAGATGACACAATAACATTGGACCATGTCAAAAAGCATTTAAAAAAGTATGTAAGCTCTAGTGCAAATGTAGAAGAAATTGTTTCCGAGGACTCTGAATACAACTTTGGTCACCAATTGGCTGAGGAATTCATCGCCAAAATTGGTAGCACCAGTTATCCTCTCGTAAGTTATAAATTGTACAGTAATTTCCTTAAATTAAGAAAAGGTTAATTAATTATTACTAAATCTATTATTGTAATAACACATACTATTGTAAATATTGATTCATAATATTAAAAGTAACTCAGTAACATTATAGAACAAACTATTTTCTTAATATTTCTTGACCTGTTAATGAATAATTTAAAATGCTTTATTAGCTTAGTGGTATGGGCCCTTGATTTGCAAGGTCGTGGGTTCGAATCCCTCAGAAAAACTATAAGTTTGTGTTGTTATTTCTTGGTTGGATTAGGCAAAGCGGGTAATTACCGCATTGCCTGCAAATAAAGATGATCCATGCTTCGGATGAGCATGTATAATGTCGGTACTGCGCCTGATCTGTCTCCGGTCGTGTCTGATATCCGTCCCGTCGGGCTATGGGGAGTAAAGGAACAGTGAGTGCACCTGTGTTTGCACATACACTTGTGCACTATATCTCTTGCTTGGTAGGAGGCTGATTGGTCAGAAGGACTAATGTATGATGCTGACCAATACATTTATTTGAAGGTATTAATCAACGGTGTGCCCCTGTGGGATGACAGTCCTGCAGGGTCCTCCGTGACGTCATCGGTGGAGTTGTTAGAGGAGGCGCTAGTGAGCGCTTTGGCACGTCACACGGGTCGTTTACAACGGGCAGTCTTCCGCTCGGAATTGGCAGATACCGATGATGCCGTAGACCATCTTATGAGGCAGCCGCATATTATGCCCAGGTATAGTATTTTTAATGCAATGTTAACCTTTGCTTCTAGATTTAAAGAGCTCTAGAGTTTCGCTTCGTAAGGCTTTATCTCTAAGAGAAAGAAAGACAAGTTTGAATCATGTGTATAAAACGGAACTCTATGTTTTACTTCTCATAGACTTTGTTAAATCGGTATATTTTAAACATATAATTCTCGTACTACGTAATGTTTGTTTGCGATAAAAAATCAAATATCATTAACGGATATTAATGAAATTTTTCACACTGCGTGTAATTTAGTTCCACTTATGAAAGTGGGGCTGTTTTATAGCACTTAAAACCTCAATAATTTTATTGCTTGTTTGTTCTTTTTACTAATTAAAAGTTTAAATAATCATAATTGTTCAACGTTATATTAGTGCGCTAGAATTGGGCGTATAAAGAGGGGGACCGGGTGAGCCGTGCCCACCCCAGGATGGTCTAGTGCCCAACCCAGGAAAATAACTTAAGATACGCCCATGGCACTAGAGCATGGCGGCATGACCTTTTCTGCTTAAGCTGTTATATATTGACCGTTGATGTTGTAACCAAAATATTCCTTTATCTCCATTTCTAACAGATTGAATCGTCGTGTGTTGGCATCTGAACCGACTCAATATTTGGATTTATCCGGGGTGCCTTCTCCACCTGAGCTATTTAGCGAGGATAAGTTGCATCGACTCATACATTTAACGGGTAAGTGCTTGTTATTAGTAAAAAGAAACATTGGATAATAAATATAAATTATGTTTATAGTGCATAATGTTAAATAATTTTTGTTGTAAAATGTCTTGGCTTACGCAACATCTGTAACGTAAAGGACAATGCGCAAAAGCAGTACCAAAAAATTCACGTTCATCAAGATAAAAATTATATCGTAATTATTCCATATTTTTTACGACATTACGCTTCATGGATTTAACTTTTAAACCGGGCATTTAATTGAAATAATAAAGTATGAATTTTGCTTTACCTACATGATGTTTACACAATCAAAAACTAACTGTTGTTGATCATCAACAACAGTTAGTTTTTTTGATATAGTCAAATATCTCCGAGACCCTTTGTTTAGAAAAAGAACTTCTATAGGAGTTAATATAATAATATAATAGTCTAGTCTCCAAAAAAAAAAATATTTGTACTTGAAGCAACTTACGGTATTATATATAAAAATGGGCGTTGTTTTTTGTTGGCATACGTTATGTGGCCCAAACATGTTAGGCTGATTTTATGTATTGAACTATGTATTGTTTGTATGTAACATAGTATATGTTTGTACAAATAAATAATGTTTTATGCCTCACATTCGTTTCAATATGTTACATGTTTTATTTTAAATGCTTTAAAATTATTTTTTCTTAATAAAGAGGTTCCGAAGTAATAAACGTAATAAAACTGACCAATACAGCATAACCGAGACTTTCCAATCTTTTTTGAAGACGATTTTTTTCATCGGAATAATAATTTTTTATTCAGTGGTTTTGTTTTTCAATTGTCCATTTTTTTTTTCAGGTCGTGACGCGCTGGCTACCGCTTTGCCTATTTTAAAATACTTCAAGAGGTCTGGAAAACCTGAGAAGATTACACAAACTGTTTGGGTTATCGGTGATCTCAATGTAAAGGAATCGAGAGATCTTTTGAGAAATGCATTAACATTTATGGTAAGCTATGCCTTTAAAATTTTATTTGGAATGTTGAATGCAATAAAAAACTAAAAGAGCAATTCTTGAATTTGTTTTGTTGTTAATCTCATGCGCTATCAACCAAATGTTGTTGTAATGGCTTTTCATATTTCTAAGTTTACTAAACTTAGGGACTATTAATTCGTTTTCAATCCCTATCGTATATATCCATATAATCCTGTTGTCTCTCCATTTTTGATTGAACCGTAAAAGTAAAAAAGAGAACTTTTAATTTTGTGCCCGTCTTTTTTTTATGGGAACGAAGATACGAGTAGATGGTGCACCGGATGTTAAACGACCTCTTCGCCAATGGACACACACGACATTCGGAGAGTCGTAAGTGCGTTGTCAACCTGGGAAATTAGATAGAATACGTTTATTGGATAGTGTGGGTCGCGAGCATATTAAAAGTTTATCCGGGAAAGAAGTGGGAAAAGTAAAGGGCAGAAATGGCCATCCGGCAACCTTCCGAAAGTCATGCATACTTTATTTTGATGCTGACCACAAAAAGGGTATAAGTACCTCCTAGTTCCTCTGGCGAGCAAGACCGTAGAAGTGCAGCAAAATCTGTGAAAAGATATGCTCTACAACCTTACCTGTAGTTAATCTGTTACTCAATTTTCTCCAACCGCGGAACTGATAGATTTGAAATTTGTTTTTGCCAAAATCTATCTTGTAAATATAATTACATATAGAATAATTGTGTATTTTTTTTAGATTTAAAGTATTATATAATATGATTTGACTATTTATATCTTATCTATGTTCTTTTAATATTACGTATTATATTAACACATGAAAAAAGTACTATGTAAAAGTTGGTCATATGTCCTTTTTCCTTTTAGCGAGAAACTGGAGGCGTTCGTGTGGCATTCATACCGAACGTAGAAGGTGGCTCTAAGGACCAGTCTCTCAACAAAGTGGTATTGGCAGCGCTAACGACATTGGAACCAGCTGCCGCCACTAAATACGTCACTGAGTTGCTGGAGAATGAAGGATGTCATGAGCGACAGGATTGCGATATATTGGTAAGCCATCTTCGTCTATTTCTATGTAAATCTTGAGGTTAATATATTCGATGTTATGTGAATATGTTAAATGGATAACTAAAATTAATTAGTTAACCTATGGAACCGTTTGACTAGTAAACTGATTTAACTGCTTAGTTTAGCTCAATAAATAATGGTCCACCCTCCGAACTTACGCCACGGCGGCCAATCTATTAAAAGAGCAGGCAATTGCGCAGGATAAATATATTATATAGTGCACAAGCGTATGCGGCAGACAAAGGTGCTCTGTTACTTTAATCTCTTCCGGCACATTCGGAGAGTGATCAGGCGTAAAACCGAGTTCTCACGTGTCCGTCCAAAGCATAGATCATTTATGTCATTCAGACAATCGGGTGATCAGCCCACCTTGCCATAATCCAACTAAGAATTGGAACCTTCGGTCTCCGGCTTGTAAAGCAAGAGCTCATACCACTAGTCTACAGAAGAAACTAATTAGCTATTCTAGTAGGTGCTTAAATTCTATTCCTATTTTATCGGTTAATTTGAAGGGAATATGCTTTAAGTGTAAACTTTCAAGTTCAAGTCAAAACATCAAGCACATCACAGATTAGAAGAAAACAGAGAACAATACTTTTTATAAAAACATTTTTTTCTCTTCTTCGCTGTATACTTGTTTATGATAAAGTTGAAACAAAAATTAAAATTTTCCCAAAGATTTTCACGTGATAGAAAAACCATGTACACGCACTTATGTTTTAATTCGCTTTACAGCACGATTTGGTAGCCACTCTAAACAAACAAGAGTGGGTGATGAAGGGAGCCAGAGTATTATGCGCTCGCGGTTTTCACTTACGCGCTGGCGAAAGAGCTTTGGTGCATAACGCGCGCATGTTGGGACCCTTCCCGGAGGGCGATGGATTCTCCCTTGACGATTTTCTTCTGATGGACAGGTAAAGAATCGTGATTTAGAATATTATTGTAAAATTTTACCCGCTTTTTTATTTTATTTTTTGCGTCATTTTATATCGATACTCCGCTCCTATTGGTCATAGCGTGATATTATGTTTTTTTAAACTTTCGTGATTAATGGGCTAACCAACACTAAGTAAATTTTTCAAATCGGTCTAGTACATGCTGAGATTAGCGTGTATTCTTTCTTAATTAAACGCTGCCCTTTCCGTAAATTCTACGGCTTATGTCGTGATGGCGAATTACATATGTACATAAAGGACAATGACCAAAAGTGGTACCAAAAAGTCTCATGCATTAATATTAAAATTATAAAGTAATTATTTACGACATTACGCATCATGGTTTTGATTTTTTTTACCTATATGACGCTTACACAATCTGTCATAGAAATGTAGGATGCAACAGAAACTATTTTCTATGAAATAATTTTTGGATATTATCAAATATTTCCGAAACCTGGGTTTTCTTTTACGTAAAGAACAGATGTAGCAGTTGATATAATAAGTCTAGTTTCCAAAAAAAAATGTAACATCTTGATGTAACTTGGTATGTTATGCCATACAAAAATGGGCATTGTCCTTTCACATACACAAGCACCCAAATCCGAAACGATTATTTGTACGCCTGCTTTTCCAAATAGAGCGCGTTATTAGTGCTCGTTAGACGCTAACCTAGCGCCGCGTTTAAGTGTAAAATAGTGTTAAACTATGCCGGTTGGTTACTATCAAACATAGTGCTGACGTTAGACGCGGCGTCATAACGCTTCGACGCTGAGCGTTGTATTTTAATGCAAAAAATAATTCTAGCGCCCAACATGTGCATTTAATATAATATTACGATAGAAAATTTTATAGAATTAGTTTGGAAACATCTCTGCTCATATAATATGAAGGGTAATTTAAATAAAAAAAACAGTAATTAAGGCAAAATTGTCAAAACAAATCGAAAATGAAATAAATGATAATAATAAATAATATAAATCTCTAATGCATTCTCCATTTAAGAGCGTTGCGCTAATCTAATAGGACGTTGAAAGTGCGCGACGTTAATACGCGTTGCTAGGATGCTAGAACGCGGCGTTAAGTACGCGTTTTTTGTTTATTTTGGGTGTTTACGGGGGAGCAATTAGTTATAAAATCTATGTCTAATTAACTAGTGATTGACACTTGAACGTAACTAATATTATTCGCGAATGGAAGAATGTGGCCTGACTTTGTATAAAATTTAAGAATACGATTTTTTTATTTTTTAATAAAAAAACGAATCTTATGGTAAATTTTTATTTAAAAAAAATCTTCTCAGTGATACATGTTTGCTACGTTCTTATTTAATCGTGTTCGAGTACTTTTCGTCAGTGAAATATTGAATCCATTTTGTTTTCAGGTTCACCAACCAAGTTTACGGTGAAAAAGTAGCTGATGCACTACGTAAGAAGAAAGCTGTTAAGAATGACGTGTTTGATGACGATGAAACATTAGGTATACAAAAGCTATAATTTCTTGTTTTCAAATAACGAAATATTAGAAGAAATACTAATTTAAGGAAATATGACTTAATATCTTTCATATTAAATCATATTTGCTGCATGTGAAAAGCAAAATAAAAAGAAATATGTGGCACTCCGACAAAAATATTTTATAGTGCAGGAAAGCTTTTAAATGAAGTTTTTTTATTCATTACTATAAACTACTAATACAAAAATTATGTTACAATTTACAAACCCAACTCTAGAGTAAACAGGGCAAATATATGTCTATACTTATACAGGTTGGTTGGTGAGTCATCTTCAATGCTCAAGGACATTACATGCGGAGATAATATATAAAATATAATATATAAAGTATAAATCTAATATTAAAAGTAAATTGACCATTGAGTAAACGTAATCAAAAGTTGAGTAATTATTTACGAAAGCTATATGCGTACGTAAGCTATAGCGGAGACGTATCCCTTCTCTTCGGGTCAATGAACTGCCCCTGCTGGCCACCTGTTCGCCGCCGGCGTCGTTTCCACACTTTCATGTTTATTTGAAAATTTGTTCAAAAACGACGTCCCTAATTTTATTACATAAATATGATGACAATCGAGTACCGAGTGCTCTCCTTTAATTTCTTAGGTGACTCACCAATCATCCTATATACAAAGGTGTGGTTACTTATTTATTTTATTCTTCTGTATAAATATTGTACACGGGCGACGTAATGCCTGATGGCATTTTATCTCAGTAAGCCTTTATATTTTAACCTATAATTGCAAACTATTTCATTTCCAATTATATTTAACAAATCCTGCTGGTTGCATGTCAAAAGAAAATAATAAACCTATTTCTTTTTATTTATACGTCTAATTTATTTCTGTGCAGACGAGGAAATGCCGGACTTATCTACAGATAACTATTTGAAGATAATATCTGTGCTGGCTGCACGCAGCCCCAAAGTGCGCACTCCTTTGCCCTCGGGACTACGCACGGAGCATTCCCTCATCGAGTTACCGCCCCTTTATAACGATGAAGCAGCGGTCGAGGTAAGTGGATAATTATTAAGTTCAATGAAATAAAAGTTTTGATACAAAAATTTCTAAATATATTCTGATTGCTGTATGTTTTAAATTTAGCAGATATTTTTTTTAAACATTTTATTATATTTATGAACTGAACCAAAAAGTTTCCACTTTAACTTAAGAAGAACCATCTAATTCAGTTCCCTTAAAACTATGCACTTTGTAATACTAGTACATATATCTTTTTAACACTTACACCATTAGAGAACCTATAATTTTTTGATAGGTTGGTACAGAAATTTATTGAACGCGCACAAAATAAGATAATATTATTCATTTCCCTGTTTATATTGTTAGCAAACTAAAATATATTCCACTTTTTTAAGGACAACCATATATATTTTATAAAATTTATATTCAAATTGAGTCTTAATTTACTAACCGTAGATTGTGGCAGTCCTGGACCCGGCATCAACAGCCGCGCAGCGTTTAGCGCCTTTACTCTTAGTGCTGCGCCGCGTCGTCAACTGTCGCCTCAAGCTGTTCCTCAACCCGCAGGACAAGAACTCGGACATGCCGCTGAAGAGGTAGGTTAAAATAATTAAGTTGGATAGTTTGGTGGAAATAATTAATTTTTATATTGTATCTCTTTGTTCAGTAAGGTAATCAAGATGCTTGATGTATAAAAATAAATAGGATAAAACGATCCGCGGGTCAAATTCGATCGTGAGTGTAAAAAAGATGTGGGTCAGAGATGTTTTCGCATCATAGATAAAATTACCGAATTAAAAAAATATAATAGTTCATGTCCGTCTAGACACCAAGTCAGTTAAGAAGAGTTAGAAGAAGAGAAGGCTGTTGTAACGCCTTTGTGTTTGTAATTTATTTTTGTATACCATACTTTATTATCGAAACTAGTGGCTCACTGAAATTATAAAATGACGAATAGGCTTTCCTTGAAGATCTTTAAATCGTATTTATCGGCCCTGAAGTACCGCTTTCGACAAATCACTTTCGGTTCCCATCGCCATATATTTAGCCTTTGCTTTACATATACTTTCCATTGCAGCTTCTACCGCTACGTATTGGAGCCTGAATTACAATTCACTTCGAGCGGCGCGTCCACGGGCGGCGCTATAGCGCGCTTCTCCCGCCTGCCGCACGCGCCCCTACTCTCTTTGGAACTGCGCACGCCGCCCAACTGGCTCGTGGAGTGTGTTCGTTCAGTGTACGATTTGGATAATATACGGCTGGCGGACGTCGATTCTCTTGTACACAGGTGAGTTGTGAATGGTGTTCATGGTTTACGGAGTGTTTTCTTTTTTTCTTTATGGAAAGGAAGACAAACGAGCAGACGGTGATGGTAAGTGTTCCCGTGGCCCATGGACACACGCAACATCGAGTTGCAAGTTGCGAGTGCTTTGTCAACCTGGAAAATTGGATACAATAGGTTTGTTGGATAGGATGGGTCGGGATTATGGATTTGAAGAGGATAGGACTGGGAAAAGAAAAGGGTATAGACATGGCCATCCGGGATTCTCAAAAGTTATGCATACTTTATATTATGCCGACTTTATAAAGGTAGTGGTAGTACCGTGAAAAGTACGTCTGCTTACTTTTGAAGTAGACCATATGATTGGTGGTGATCAAATTTCTTCACCGACATAAATCTAATAATTGTGTTTTGTAGTTTGTTTTTTTCGATCAAGAATAAAGTATAAAAAATTGCAATACATAATCACTTCATGGATATGAAATGAGAGCTTTTTGTGATAATATAGTTGTTATATTAATTTCCAAAGATGTAACGCGCTTTAGTGATTTGCATTACAAACAACAGGTCTCGGGTTCGAATCCCGTGAGGACAATATGACATTGGTGTTGTTTCTTTTTATTTTTTTTAAATTATTTGTATTATAAATTAAGTACGAATAACAAGTTAATATCTTTGCCATATCTATCAATTAATAAACCTGCTTTGTTACAATAATTATAGATTATATTTTTGTGTACAAACCAATAACACAATTTTTTTTTACAGTGAATTTGAATTAGAGTATCTACTATTAGAAGGCCATGCATGGGATTCTACATTAGGAACTCCGCCGCGCGGTTTGCAACTGATACTCGGCAGCAAGGAACAGCCTGAGTTGATGGACACTATAGTGATGGCCAATTTAGGCTACTTCCAATTGAAAGCAAATCCTGGAGCGTGGACTCTGCGGTTAAGACCTGGACGTTCTGAGGATATATATGAGATTGTTGGGTATGCAAAAGTTTTTTAATATGTTATATATTTGTATAAAATTCTTGTCAGAATCTTAGTTGCCATACTGTTCCACAACGACTTGACTGGTTTTATGAAATTTATATGATGTATATTCCGTAGGTTTGAGAACCGGTCATAGTCAATGTTTCATACCCCTAAGTGATAAGGCTGGTCCGACCCAAGCATTTTCGTTTATTTTTTCCAAAAAAGCTATTATTTCTACTTCTTAGTGGTATTTAAAATACATACAATCGTAACTTTTCCTTTTATCACCAACACCTATTTTTCATTAGCCTTATTAGTATTTTCATCATTCTCAACCCTGGTCAATAACTGAGAAATAATTTGTATATATGGCAAAACAATGTTTGCCGGATCATCTAGTATTTATGAATTATTATTATTTTATTTACCCTGCAGCATGGAGCAAAGTACGTCCAATAAGTAAAGGAGTAAGAGTAAAGTAGCATTTTTTTGTTTGAATAATCTCTTGGTAATAGGTTACTATTATCGAATTTGGTTCAAGTTATGGTTATAACTAAGTAAAATTGGCTTTAAAACGTAAAAACCAATCTGATATCCAGGCACTATCCAATTAATATTTATACCAATTTTATTGTCCTTTTAGTCATGAGAACACGGAGACGACGGCCGGCAGTACAGACATCCGCGTGCTGATGGGCTCCTTCCGAAGCCATGTGAT
>JAOCPS010277538.1:0-13225 GCA_025505425.1 Graphium colonna | reverse complement strand
AAGAAACAACAACACAAAGTCGTTGTCCCCCCGCGAGGTTCGAACCCGCGACCTCCGGTTTGTAAAGCAAGCGCCCAAACCACTAAGCTACATAGCTTGACTCACTTAACTATACTATCGAATTTAAATTTAATAAAACATTTTGACATTTAATGTTATATTTTAGGAGTGATTGTCTTAAATAATATGGTTTTCCAAATGATTGAAATTTTTAAATGTTAAATATTATATATTATTGTACGCCGAAACGGCAAATTGAAGCGGAATGTAAAAATACCTATGACTTCTCGTAACTAGACAATAAATAAACTGATTGATTGATTGATTGTAAGTACTTTTGGGGTTGACAGATCACGAATTATGACTAATCTATTAGAAATGACAAAATTAAAGCTTTTTCTGAACATATGCAGTAATACAATAGTACTAAACCAATTAAAAAAATATTGTCTATCTGTAGGTTTGGGTCGGCCAATTTCCGAAATGACAAAACCGATTTTGATGGAATTTGTACTGCAGATGGCTTATAATGTAAGGGTACATAGGCTGCTTTTGTTCCTGAAAAAGGTTTTAGGTTTCGTGCAAAAATAAGATAACCTAAAAGCATTTATATGTGAAACCGCAGGCAACAACAGTAAAGTAAAAATAAACAGCCTATTTTTTTTAACTATCCCACTGCTGGGCTAAGACCTCCTCTAGAACGATGGTACAGAGCATAGACTACCACACTGCTCCAGTACAGATTGGTGAACTTCACATATTTAAGAAATATTATTTCTTAGATATGCAGGTTTCCTCACGATGTTTGCCTTCACCGAAGAGCACGTGGTAATTCAGCATTTAAAATTGCAATTAGAAAATTAACAATTTCATTGGTGCCGGCACCGGGGATCGAACTAAGGCAGCAGCTAGTGTACAATAAAAATGAACAAGAAGCAGAGACGCAGCCGAGCGCATCGCCTATCTCTTCCTCTGAGTTCGTAAAGTAATTGAATGATCGGCGGATACCGGCGAGGTGGCCTGCATCAGTCATCATCGCGGGAGACACCACCAATTGCACCAATTGCCCACTCAATTGGGCGCGCATTGCGTCTGGCGGACAGTTCAGGGGCGAATGCGAGTCGACTTAAATTATCTTGAAATTTATACCAATAAAATATAATTCATCGTGACCGAATTAAAGTCACGGCGGCCAATCTTTCTTTTTACGAGGAGGAAATGCCGAAAACGCACACCCGTCCCGTGGGGCAATGCATACCTCTACGTTGTTTCACCTCGGCGCATACTTCCACGACCCCGCCAGCGCTTGCCTAAACAACACATCCTTTTTGTATAGAAAGGAAGACAAACGAGCAGACGGTTCATCTGGTGTTAAGCGAACATATCTCCCATAGACACATACAACATCCAGAGAGCTGTGAGTGCGTTGTCACCCTGGAAAACTGGATATAAGGGGTTCATTAGGTGGGAATGTGTTAGGATTAAGAATTCAGAAGGGATAGTAGTGGGAAAAGAAAAGGGTATGAATGGCCATCCACATGCCACCTGTCAATTCTCGGGAACATCTCTCCTCTCCCTCCATTCAAGGCGTGACGGACGGCGACCAATCTACTCCGAGATCAGTCCACTGCGCAGGAGATATTATAATGCATAAGTGTACGCGAAAACACATGCGCACTTTCTATTCTTTTACTTTCATAGTCAGATGGGACGAATATCCGAAACGACCGAAGAGATCAGACGCAGAACTGACTTTTTCCATGTCCATCCGAGGCATGGATCATCTTTATTTTCAGGCCATCGGGTGGTTGTATTACTTTATTTTATTCAGGTTAACGAAAATGAGTAAAATGAAGGGAAGGTTACAAATAGGCGAAATTAAAGCATGGCATTTTGGAGACTAGATATTTAGGATTGAAGAAAAACATCTTCAATACTTTTAAGATTTTTTTTCCAAGATCCTTCTTTCTCTCTTTCATACATCTTTTTATGTATTCCATGAGTTCTTGTGCGATTTATTCTTACCTGTACACCGAGCTGTAATTTCGAGAATATCTTAGATACGTAAATGAATTTTGAACTTATCTGTGGTTCTTGCAAAAGTTAAATATTTTTGCGGGAAAAGAAAATTACAGGAATAGCCATTTCGCAGCCTTTGAATACATTATGGACAAGACATAGGGCTCCGAGAGCCGCATTTAGACATCTGTGGATTTTTCTCAAATACCAAAGTATGAATATAAGAACAATCATTCTCATACTTGGTCTATTATATACGTATTAATATAAATATATTTTTTATCTATTTATGTATTATAAGTTTAATTTTTAACTGTTTGCATAGCATTGTCACATATGTGATATTTACGTTATGTAAGCATTTTATTGGAAATAGTTTGTAACTTATTTATTTAAAACCTTTTTCTTTTCCACCTACCACAAATTGTCTTCACGCCCAAGGATCACTGGGACAAAATACCTAAAGGCATTAAGTTCGCTAACTAAAAACACAAAACATTACATGTCTCTTAACTATGAAGTACCTACAGTATTATGTATATATTTAAATTAAAGATAAACACAATTTTAATAAATTATACATAATTTATCGTAACGGAAACGTATTGTCTGAAAAGTAATAATAATTGTTTTTTTGTTCTACCCGTGACCATGAACGCTGTAAAGGGTTCGAAACGTCGGGTGATAAAATTTAAAAATAAACCGCGATAAAATCCGTAAAGTTGTTTAATTTAAAATAATTGTTTAAGATAAAAAAATTAAGGTTTTTCTCAGAAAATAAAAAATAAATACATGACTTTGCGTGTAAAATAATCGCCCTAAAAGTCCGACTCCTGGCAACTTTTTACGTTTAAAGTAAAAAAAATAACACAATCGACATTTAACGAGTGATGCGAGCATAAGCGACATCGATATCGATAATCGGATTAAACGCATCGCGCCCATTCACCGAGACCGTCACGCCTGTCCTCGCCCCGAAGAGATCGTATCGACAAGACCACGACACTATCACCTCACTACACTGTTGCAATTCCACTATAAGGTATAACGTACTCTATTACCTCACGACTAGATTCAATTTCGTTTGATATTCAAATAAATTAACAGTGCAAGCGATAATGCATTTTGTCACATGAGAGTTGAGGTGCAAATTAGCTTAGTAATTGCAAAGCTGTCGGATGCTTGAACTTGAGCCGCCTGTCGCTTTGACTAAGGTAATCTTAGTTTCCAGACAGATATTTCTTCAAAACGAATGCGACAGCTTGAAAAAGAAACTATTCAAAACCCCACAACAAATATTAAATAGTATAATTTGGACCGCTTTGCAAAATAGTTTTATTTTAGCAAATTAAAATACAAGCTGTTAAGGAATTTTTAAAGCAAAGACACTCTTTATACTCGGCTATCTTTTTCCAATCACCTCCGCGGCAAGTCACATAGTTTTTATACATATATATGTATGTATATGTAGGAGAGTATTAAAATATTTGTTTATTAGTATATTGTAGATATTTCAGCCATATTGCACGCAGGGATTCCAATAACCTGGAGCGCCTTATCGTTACAGGGAAGGTAGAGGCCGAAATACCTAGAGGTGTGGTTAGGAAGCAGTGGTCGGATCAAATCTCTGAAAACTGGAGACCGCATTACACCAGGCCGCTGAACGAACCCGATGGAGACATATTTTTCACCAAGTGAAATGGAGTCACGATCCTCAGCAATGAGGAAACTATTTTTCTTTTCTCCATTAAAATATTTCTGATTTGTACAACTACTCATTAGTCTCTAAAATTTCTAAAGGTTCATTAAGTCCGCCGCTGTACCACTTTGTACAGAAGTTTTAATAAATATATAATTAAATAAATGTAACTTAGACCGCTTTGTAAAATAACTTCATTTTCGCAAATTAAAATAGAAGCTTTTTGAAAACTCTCAAAAAGCTTCTATTTTAATTTGCGAAAATGAAGTAATTTATTTTTTGAAATCCCTTCATAAGTTGGGGGAGATACGTGCGAACATTCCTAAATTTGTTCCTAAATATGATAGGAGAGCACACTTCCACAATGGTCCCACAACAATTTTTTTTATTAAAATCGGATCAGCAGTTTGTTTTTAAAGTCAAAATAACTATAACTATGATAAATAGTAGCTTTTTGAGAACTCTCAAAACAAAAACACTTTTTTCCAAAATTTAGGAATGTTCGCACGTATCTCCCGCAACTTATGAACGGATTTCAAAAAAGAAATATTTTTATCTGATAGGAGAGCACAGTTCCACAATGATCCTACAACAGTTTTTTTATAAAAATCGGATCAGTAGTTTGTTTTTAAAATCAATATAACGGGGAAGCACACTTTAAAGACGTTTGAAGTCGGTTTTTGTATTTTCTGTGAAATTAAACTTGTTAAACTCTCCTATTTTAAATGACTATAGCAGTTTGCTTCTATAGTTTTAATAAACCAAGAATGTAAAACTTTAGGTACATTCTACATCTACTATCCAATAGCGTATTTCACTTAAAATAACTTAAACAGGGCACACCTAACAGGGGCCTTTCAAAAGAGCCGGAGGTTAATTATAAACCAATATACAGATAAAAGATAAATCCAATAGATAGCAGAGCACAGATAGAGAAATTGAAACAGATAAGAGATAGATAAAAGAAAATGGCCGCATCGGAAACTAATTAACTGAGAATGAGAGTGACACGTGAGCGTCAATATGCCTCGGGATCGGACCCGTTTAAAAAGCATCTTATAAGCATAAAAGACAATATAGCTCATATATTCGGTCTATATAAAGTCGATTTTTGAACGAGCACAATCAAAGCCGTTTGAAAAAAATTGGCGCAACTTTAATTGATAAGAACAGATGTAAATAATAGCCAAATTGTTGACTCATTCTTTTTTTTAAGAACTCGTAAGTAAACTTTCGAAACATATCTTCTCCGTTATTTTGATTTTTAAAACAAACAAATAATGCGATTTTATAAAAAAACATCTAGGACCATTGCAGAAGTGTACCCTATCAGATAGTAAAATATTTTTTCAGATCGGAAATGACGGAGATAAGCGCAAACATACATGAAATCCATCTTGTTATTTTGATTTAAAAGAAAAACTACTAAACCGATTTTTCTAAAAGTTTTATGGGACCATTTTGAAAGAATACCCTATAAGAAAAAAAAATAATGTTAAAATTTGATTCATATAAGACGTAAATATGCGCGAACAGACATAAGGAAATATATTAATATTCGAATTGAGAACGTTCTTCATTATTTGAAGTCGGTTAAAAACTAAAATTAGGTAAAATCGAGTTAAATTTAAGTGTCACATCTGTATAACCAATATAGTTTTTGTTTTCTTGAACTTATTAGGTAAATGACTAAATCTTAAAATTTTCCATACAAATTAAGTATTTACCTTATGATAACAGAAGTTTGAAAATAACTATAGATAAGTTTTACTGAGTGATATATAATAATAAGTTTTTACTAAGTAGTAAACACATTTACCTGTTACCGATTTGTAGTACAGGTGCCTATAGGAACCTATTTCAGGAACTAGTCTTTTCACCAAGGATTTTGGATCTCCTATATTAGTTTTTAGGACTCTATTGTATATCCTTGTGAAGAGAGAATAAATAAACGTTTATTATTATTATTATTATATTACGCTTTATGTTCAACAATTTAGTATAAAAATTTGTACAAAAACAATAACATATAGTCCAGAAATAACATATTAATTGTAAATTAAAAACAGTTTTTAAGTCATCTTAAACAGGTTTTAATCTTTTTTATTAACCTATTTAAGCTATGTCCATTCAGCATATTATAAATTACCGCGAACAAAATCTTACAATTAATCTAGAACATTTTCACATGGAATACAACAACCTGCAAATAGTAGCTTCAATAAGAAGAAAGTTTTCTTAAATAACTGGTTAAAATCATTGTTGCAAGTCAAAGAATATAAAAGGTGTTGTGGAAAGCCCCAACATAGGCTCAAGAAATAAAAAAAGTGTTCTTAGAAAACCATTTTTTTCCTTTTCTTATGAAAAGTAAGACAAACGAGCAGACGGTTCACCTGATGGTAAGCGATCCCGTTGCCTATAGACAAACAACATCCGGAGAGTCGCGAGTGCGTTGTCAATTTGGGAAATTGGATACATTAGTATTCTTGGTCGGCAAGAAAAAATTGTAGAGTAGAAGAGTGAGAAAAGAAAAGGGTCGACATGGCCACTCGGGATCTTCAAAAATCATGCTTGCATACTTCTCCGGGCGAGCGTGGCCGTACAAGTGAAGCAAAAGCTGTGAAAAGATGTTATGCTCTACCACCTTTAACTTCTATGATTTACTTGTTACAGATATTTTGATTTTCCCCAAAGAACCCTCGATTTCCCAGAAGCAGCAACATCATCAGTAAAAACACGCACCACTACTCGTTTCGCATTCGGCCGCGCACTCGGTCAGTGGGAACCGCGGTACCACTCTTGTCTTCCGGGAATACACCAGTTGCATAGAACGGGTAACCTTAGGCAGTTGATACACTATAGTGCACTGGTCGCTTAGGTCTTTGCAAGTTAGTAGTTTTAATAATAAACTAGCAGACACGCAATCTTTGGCAAACGAGCACTTAGTTCACCTGATCAGAAGCAACCCCATAGAGGTCTACACTTGAAAAGAAGAAAGATCATAGTCAGTCTTACAGTGAATGGAGTCTTGGATAGAGAAAGGAGATCAGAACCTACATAGATTATGAAAGAATAAATGTGGATAGGAACTAGGGTTGTTTTTTTCTTTGTGCAAATAAAACACATAATAAAATACTTTGGTCATATATAAGATTAAACAAAAAATGTCGTAAAAATAAAGTACGATTTATTTCAATTTATCATTTTGCTTAAAATACTTTTACAAATAATTATTCGGAGAGAAGCTAATTTTTATACGACATAGCATAACAAGTTGCGTCAAGTTCAAACTTTTTTTTCGTAGACTTATTATATTGACTCATAAAGAAGTTTATTTCGTAAAGAAAACCCGAGTTTCGGGGATATTTGACAAAAATTTAAATATGGATTCATCAAAAGTAGTTTCTATTGCATTCTTTGTCCGTATGATCGATTGTGTAAATGTCATATAGGTAAAACAAAATTCATAATTCTATACTTTAAATTAAATTTCCTGTTCAGAAAACAAATAAGAAATTATGTAAATAATTACTATATACACTGGCTTAATGTGTGAAATGGTAGTACGACGCGACAAAACATCCAATACCATATACACCGCTGATGATTGGCAGTCCACCACCGTGCGTTTTCGTAGTCACTTCCTGCCTCGCACGACACCCTTATAGAATGAATTGTCACCAGCGGTATTAATCGACCAACACGAATTAGGGACCTTCAAGAAAAGAGCTCCTACCTCAAAAGCCAGCAACGCTCTTGTGACTCCTCTGGTGTTGTAGGAGTCGATGGGCGACAATCATCACTTACCATCAGGTGAGCCAGTAGCTCGATTGCCACGTTCTTGATAAAAAAAAAACTACCTCTAGGTTGACGAGAGTGACGAAAACTCATTGTAGGATACTCTACCACCTGTAAATTATAAGCACATATTAAATGCCAAGCTCCTGCCATTCAACATTGACGTTGTCATCCTTCGAAATAAGTATAGCCAAGAACGATTTAAGTTTAGAAGATTTTATGACCATTATAGTTAAAGAATAATGTATACATGGCTCACATGTCAACATTGGCAACAACAATCCAACTCCAAGACTTAATTTATCATCTAAGTCGACAAGAACCGAATCAAATATATCACTTGTATTGACAAACATTACCAAGATTTGAATGTGAGTTATGAAGTATTTCAGTCCTCAATAACCCTGCCAAGCGTCTGCGGAGCGCGACAGCACTATTATCATACTTCCACGTATGCAGAGCCACCTACCGGCGATTCCTCAAACGGCCACTATGAATAACTAAGAAACTATAAATATTACATTGTCAGATACGGAGCAGACGATCGCTGGGCGCGTGGACACGAATAGGAGATGAAGTTGATCATTGCAACAACTGTGTACGATATTGAGGGTTATTGGGTGGACTGTATCACTAAAACGTCTCTGGTGGCAACTACCTCGTTTATTCACTTCGAATACACATATAATTGTTTTTTAAAAGTTCACAAATCAGTACACGATATGCATAGTTGAAAACTCACATCACGAAGGGAAGAAGAATGAGTAAAAGAGATTAATAGAGTGAAATATAAATGAATATTAAACAAGATGGATAATTGAATAGACAAAAACTAGAAGATATTATAAGTGATTAATAATGATAGAGCGTGTTTTAAACTATCCAAATTTTTTTTTTGAATTTACTATACTTTATCTAAAAATGTTAAATCAGTAAGACGTCGTGAGAATACTGTACATAATTTTCTCCCAAATCTACGAGGCCGTCCACGATAGGAATCGAAGAAAGCCTTATCAGACAGATTCCCACGAAGATAAATCTGATATCCGATGTCCAATATATCTGCAGGGTGTGGAGGAAGGAGTGGCGGTTTCTGGGCCACGGAAGCATATGACGCAATCACGCCGACGTGACGTCATCGTCCCATATACCAAATTAAAGCGCACCTCTTTACATGGATAGCAGTGATTATGGGCACGGTGGTGTCATGAATAAAATAAATGACCCCTCGTGACTTGGAATGGTTTGTTTTTAAGGTCACCGAATTGTTCTTATTTTATATATATATATAAAGTGTCGTAAGAAAATATGAAAATAATTACTATATAACTATAATCTATATGCATGAAATTTTTTGACGCCACTTTTGGGCATTGTTCTTCAACTTGTAATTTTATTAGTCTATTGCACTTACTACAATCTCTCCACGGCCAGGGTAAACTTGTTGTTGACGAGGTAGAGAATGCCCAATGGCATTCCATTCATCCAGCATCCGGGCATCCGCCCATTGTTATCCCTTTTTAAAGAATTCGCAAAAAAGCATTAATAAATAAATAAATTGGGTTACTGAAAAAAAAATTGCATATAGCATTATGGTTCATATATAAACTGCCGATTCAGGGTCTAATTTTTTTTTGTAAAGGAAGACAAACGAGCCGACGGTTCACCTGATGGTAAGGGATCCCGTCACCGATAGACAAACGCAACATCCGGAGAGTTGCGAGCGCATTGTCAACCTGGGAGATTGAATAGAATAGGTTCATGGGATAGGATGGGGTCAGGATTAAGGATTTGGCGGGGATAGGAATGGGAATAGAAACGGGTAGACATGGCCATCCGGCATCCCCAAAGTCATGCATACTTTATTTTATGCCGACTTTATAAGAGGCAGTGGTACTTCCGCAGGCGAGCACGGCCGTAGAAGTGCAGCAAAAGCTGTGCTGTCTATCTTACATGGCCATCCGGCATCTCCAAAAGTCATGCATGTTTTATTTTATGTCGACTTTATAAAAATAGTGTGTATTATAGGTAATAGTGTCTATGAGAAAAGTCTGTACTTTAAATCATCAAATTTACTACTATAAAACAAGTGTTTGCCTTTATTTGTGTCTGTGTGGTCATAGTATTGTTGTTAATCGCATAGGTTTAAAAGAAAATAATTGTATGTGTACAAAATTGTAATCCAACATAATTTAAAAAGAGCAACTGCTGAGTCTCTCGCCAGCTCTTTTCAGTAGAATCTGCTTTCCGAGCTGGTGGTAGCTTATAATGAACGAATCTCTATGTAAAACTTGACGTGAATAGACGTATTTTGATTTTTAAACAGTAAATAACTAACTTCGAATATACGAAGGAGAATTAAGTGTAACCGAAACTAAGAAGTCCCGAAATAGAAAGCTAAATGTGTGGTTTCCCTATAATTGTTTCCCGCGATTGGGAAAGTCCAATCGAATGGGCTCGCAAACAAATTGAATCGTTACACTAAAATTTACTTTGGTTCTACCGTCCGAGTTATTTTTACGAATTCCGAGGAGCGAGCTGCTTCTTCCACTTGATGAAGGCAAATATTTTCGACAGTTGTATTCTTACTAAACATTTAAATGTCGAGTACATTAAAATGTTTAGTAAGAATAAGAACAATAAGAACCGATAACAAAAACCATGCAAATCAGTTTAAAATGTAAATTTTACTGATATACTTTCAAAAATATTATTAAGGAATGTTTAAATTCTGTGTATGTGGGTATATATATCGATATGTATATGTGTGTATGTGAGTGTATGTGTATATATGTATATATATGTATGTATATATATATATATTTACTATAAGTTTATTGAATTATTGTATATATGTATTTATTGTTCTTGCTAAGTTTTACTGTTTTAGTTATTTGGAGTTTGTTTTCTGTGCACCTCCCATTCATTTTCTGTCCTACCCAAAGGTTGACTGGCAGATAATGCCTTAGGCATTAAGTCCACCTTGTGTACGTTTTTAGTACATAAAGATTAAATAAATAAATTAATTAATTAAACAATACAATTTAAGTAATTAAAAAAAAACTATATTTTAGTACTTGCTGCTCCCAGCAGTTTCAGTTGCCGAAATTTCCCGCTTTTGCAACTTTTCTCATCGATGTCCCGCTCCTAATAATCATAGCGTGATGTTATACAGCATAAAACCTTCCCCGGGAAATAGACTATCCGACACTAAAATAATTTTTCAATTCGTACCATTTGTTCGTGAGAGCAGCGCGTTCAAACCAACAAACTGTTCGCCTTATCACAAAACGTAGACTAACGTAAGTACCGTACGTTCTTAGTATCACATCACGCTATGATCAATGGGAGCGGATCATCAATGAAACATGTTGCAAATACGGAAAATTTAGGCGAGTGAAATTGCTAGGAGCAGCTGGTACTAAAATGTAGTTTTTTTAATCACTTACATTTTTAATTAATTAAAACATTCTATAATAATACTAAACCAAGTGCAAAATTACTTTTTATATCAAAAATAGTTTTCTCTCTTATACTGGAATTATCTTTAGTACTATATGTCTTATGATGAAAATACCGGGGTTAATAATGCTCAGAATGTTATTTGATCCCGGTACTTACATTAGTCCACGTTTTGTTATCAGGCGGTTTAAAGCTTTTTTATACCCTTGCCGTACTTGTTTGTTTCCTCAGTAGTTAATACGAAAATTTTGTGTAATACATAACTTTGGAAGCTTATACATTATTATTACATAATACCTAGTATTATTTTTTTAAAAATATCGTGGAACGAATTTCCCCAAAAAGTTAACAAACCCCCGAAACCTTTGAAATCCACGTCAGTGGAAACGCAAACACAAAAATAAAAATAGAATCCGTTTTTGGCTTCCGCCGTCGTGTTTAATGAAAACACGTTTCCACCGCAATGGAGGGGGGGGGGGGGTAAAAAAAATAGGACCACGAATATTAACAAAGTTATTTTGAATGCACAAAACGTGGCGAAAAGGCAGCGACTCTGGCCAATTTCCCCCGGCGGGTGACGGCGGGCGATCTTGTTTCTTTTCGACCGACTTCGAAAAGGAAGGCTATACGTTTGATTGTTTGTATTTTTTTTATATATGTGCCCGATTTCTCCTCCTATTTTGGGTTTTTTTATTTCATTAAATATGTGTCCGATGTAGTCTCATATAATTTATGAACCGACTTCGAAAAAGGACGAAGGTTTTAAATTCAAATGTTCATATGTTTATGAACCGATTTTCAAAATTATTTTTTATTCTATAGGGTATTGTTCCGGAATGGTCTGATAAAAACTTCAGAAAAATCGGTTTAATATTTTTCTTTTAAATGAAAATATCGTTTATGAACCAATTTCAAAAATTCTTTATTTATATGATGGAGCATCCTTCTTAGATAGTTTCATTATTTTTAAAAAAAATCGGTCGATTAGTTTGTTTTTTAAATAAAAATAAAATTTTGGATGTTCGCAATATCTCCGCAATTTATGAACTGATTTGAAAACAAAAAATATGTGTTAATTTGTTAGTAGTTTGTTTTTAAAATAAAATAAAAAAAACTGAAAAGATATGTTTCAAGGTACACTTTTATTACGTTTGAAATTGATTTTTGTAATTTTCTGTGAAAATTAACTTTTTCATATATATACGTGTCCCGATTTCTCTGCCAATTATGTGATTGATTTTATTTATTCTTTTTTTTATTTAAAAGAACACGTATTCGACGTGATCTCATAAAATTATTAAGAAAATCGGTTCGATGATTTAATTTTTAAATAAATATAACTGTTAACATTCAAACGTATTAGAAGTCGGTTTCATAATTTTCGTTAAAAATAATACTTGCTCTAGTAAATCAATAGCAGAGTTTTATCGCACAATCTTAAGACTAAGCTTTGTAGATCATCTCGGGTCATTGAACTTGGGTTCGCTCAACGCAAGTAGAATTTAAATAAAATTCAGCTCAAATTTATCGGCAGAAGCTTCATAAGCCGATGTCAAGATGAAGAACAAATGTAAGAATATTTTGCTATAATTGTAGATCTTACTAATATAAATTTAGCAGTTGGGTTTACAAACCGGAGGCAGTGGGTTTGAATCCTGCGTGGGAACAAGGACTTTGTATTGTTATGTCTTGGATGGGTTAAGGCAATGCGGGCTGATCACCCGATTGCCTGAAAAGAAAGATACATGCGTCAGATAGGCATGCAAAAAATAATTATTTCTAAGACTTAAGCGAATATTCGACATTTTAAATTAAAACAACTTTACGGATTTTATCGCGGTTTATTTTTAAATTTTATCACCCGACGTTTCAAACCGTTTTATAAAAAGTAATAGGCAAAATATAGCATCAGATTTGATAGGCCAAAAATCCTCGCAAAAGAACACCGATTCCTGCCAAGGATGATTCGCGAAGCTATTGAAATCAAGAAACATCCAAATTTCAATAGAGAGGACGGTTGGATGCTACCACCTGCTTGAAATCCAATTATAAATAAAATCAATTTAAGAAATTAGCACAACACTGCAAGACCTAAAGACACTATAAGTAGTTACTGCGTAGATCGGAACAAAAATTTATATTCAAGCCGAAGGTATGCAGAATTGACAGATGACACCAGGATATCAAACACCTCAGTCCTACCCGTGACCATGAACGCTGTAAAGGGTTCGAAACGTCGGGTGATAA
>JAOCPS010277537.1:0-22802 GCA_025505425.1 Graphium colonna | reverse complement strand
AAATCGGTATATAAATGGCGGCGATACGCGCGAATATGCATGAAAAAAATTGAAAAATCCGAATTGAATCTACCATGCGTGCCATGTGTCTTTTAAACATATTGAATATAGTTACATAGAGGCTATACAGCATAACATCTTTTCAAACCTTTAGCTGCACTTCTAGGGCCATGCTCGCCCGTGGAAGTATCACCGCCCTTTACAAAATCGGCATAAAATTAAGTATGCGTGACTTTTGGGGTTGCCGGGATGGCCATTCCTACCCTTTTCTTTTCTCCTCTAAATCTTTAATCCCATCCTATCCAATTTTCCAGGTTGTTGCGTGTGTCTATGGGCGACGGGATCGCTTAGCATCAGGTGAGCTGTCTGCTCATTTGTCTTGCTATCCATAAAAAAATATTAAGTTCATTAAGCTAGAGTTAAGGCAGAACGATTGCTCAGTGGTATGGACCATTGATTTGAAAACCCAGGGTAGTGGGTTCGAATCCCGAGGGGGGCCAATAACTTTGAATTATTGTTTGTTGGTTGAGATAAATGAGGTTGAAATGATGAGGAAAGATGATCCATGCATCGGATGGGCATGTAAAAAGGCGGTCCTGCGCCTGATCTCTCCCCGATCGTGTCGGATATCCGTCCTATCGGTCTTTGAGAAAGAGTTGGCTGATCTTCAAATAAATTAGCCGCCGTGGCCGTAAAGCGGTGAGGAGTTAATCGCATACATCATCTATATCGACGGTGTGCGAGTGTCCGGGCGTGGTGAGCAGAAGCGCCGGCGCGGCAGTTGGTTTGAGCGGCGCCACGTACAGATGGCGCTCTAGCGGCGTCTCGCGCAGCCCCACGAAGTATACCAGCTGCCTGGCTTCGTCCACCTGAAAAACAAACAGACATTTTGGAATAAGTACACTGAATGAATATTTTTAATTACAAAAACTGACTGCAAACGCCTTAAAGAGTACTTTCGAAACATAATTTTATTTTGATTTTAAACACAAACTACTAATCCGATTTTTATAAAAAATTTGTAGGATCATTGTGGAAAGTGTACCCTACCAAATTAAAAAAATATTTTTTAAAATTGTTCCTTTTATTTAAAAAAGAAACTAATGAACCGATTTCTTTTTATTTTATGGGACTATCTACAAAGAATTTTCTATCACACAAAAAGAGAATTTTTGAAATTGGTTCATAAATAACGAAGATACGCACAAAAATACATAAAATCAATTTTTTTATTAGACCATTCCGGAAGAATACACTATAAGACAAAAAAGGAAGTTTTAAAATCGGTACATAAAAAACATCTCAACATTCGAATTGAGATCCTTCCTACTTTTTGAAGTCGGTTAAAAATCGGTTAAGCCATTTCGTATAAATACGACCACTAACACTGTGGCACAGGATTTTGATATACATAATAATAATAATGTAGCCCTCGGCCGTCTGGTCTCCATTGCCGAGGGCTACCATGTGGCTGGGCTATATTATATTTATTTATGTAATGTTTATTCATATCATATGTATTGTATTATTTATTCTATATATATATGTATTACATAATTATATATTTTATTGTGTATGTTATAAAATTCTAATTTATTTGTTTAGACATCCCAACCAGACGAGAAAAATCTTTTCATCCCCCAAAATAATAATAATCTTTATTTTTCCAATGTAAAAGTATATACGCATATTTAACAGCCTTACAAAAAAGTTTAAAGAATACATTGGAAATAATAATATTATTACATGGAAGTAATAATTTATTGAAAAATTTAAGACACTCACCCATATCTTCCTGTCCATGACCTCCCATTCTCCACTGGTTATAGCCTCCTTGCTAATGATCTCTGGTCCTGCAGCATTAGACTCATCATCGGTGATCATCTGTATCACAGCTGGAATTAACACACGACTAGTTAAAATCTTTAAAATTATCAAATAATTGTTTCCCAAATAATTTAAATATTCAAATTCTGAAACACAATACTAATTTCTTTTTATGCGACACTGCTCTAGAATTCTTTGCCTGAAGCATACGCAGAGCCTCTACCAAAGCCACTTTGAAGCTTTTAGTGTGAGAGTTTTTTTTAAAAGAATATAAATAACCTATAGGGAAGTTACCAAACGACCATCATTGTCATTTTTATTTTTTTATATATGTATTATATTTTATAGTTCTATATATAATTTTGTATCTTTATATCGCTCTTGTGTCTGTTTATGTGTATTTTTTAAGTAAATTTAAATTATTGCAGCTACCACTCATTATCCCCACAATGCCTAGTGGCATTAAGTCTGCGCATTGTAATCTTATTTTAAAGCAAATGAAATAAAGTGAAAAAAAAAGAATCAACTGTTGGACTGAATTTCATAAAGATTATATGGAACCACTTATCACTATGTCCTACTTCTAGAGAAATCCGTTATCACATATCTAAAAGAAACATACAATCGAATTGAGAACCTCCGCCTTTTTTCAATTCAGTTTGAAAAATACTTTAAGATATATCATTTAAGATACTCTTATGCTTAGTAAATATACCAAATAAAAATAAAAAAAAATGGTTAAGCTGTTTTGAGGAATGCAACTACAATCACCATGATAGATATTTATATATTGGACGGAAGACTCAAAGACCTATGACAATATCTCCCAAACAAATTTGAAATTTGCAATAATTATTGATAGAAAGAATAATATTAAAAATTAAAAAAGATAAATATTAACACTGAGTAAGCTTAGTCCAAAGTTAAATAATTAATATGTTGCGAATGTTCATGTTAGTGAACACGGCTGGGCAGGAGAGACGGAATGCGCGGGAGTGGTCGGGAGGTCGACAACCTGTGCTGGCGTACTGCCTACCGGGCGCCACACTGAAAATCTACACTTCATATCCTTTTTGGAACATTTGGTCGCAAACAATTATCTTGATTTTATCAAATAAATATGACGACAATCAAGTACCAAATGCTCTCCTCATTTAATATTGTTAGTAACTCACCGGTACCCTGTATATATACATATAATTCTTTTGTTTGTGATTGTCATTAAAGTCTTATTAAATGTTTGGTTTTAAGTCAATTTTTTTTAAATAATTTATTTTTAATTATTCTGGCGGACCAGAATTATTAATGAACTGGAGTTATGATTGGGTTTTATTTATAATTTACCCAATAGATGCCATTGTCAAGCATATACATACATATGCACATATAGCAGGCTCTCACTGTTTCATTATGATATATCCAAAATGATGGGTCCTTCAATGCTTTAAGACTCTATATTTGGGGATCATATATGAAGATAAAAATAAACACTGAGTAAACATAATCTAAAAATAATAAAATTATTACGCAATTCATGCTCATCCGAGCGGACACAACGTGGCCGGAGTGAGACGGAAGGTGTGTGAGGAGGGGGATCGATGGCCGCGCTTAACAGCTGATCACAGCCGCTATAATTTATTGATTTATTGGAAAATTTGGGCTAGAACTATGCCCCTAATTTTATTACGCAAATATGATGACAATCAAGTAACGAGTGCTCTAAAATCGAAGGTGACTCACCTTATATATTATTATGTATATAGTAAAATTGTTTCTTACATCGTGGTGCGTTGGTGCCAGATCGCAGTGCACAAGTGACCAAATAGAGATGCAAGTGTCCTGTCTCCTCTGATGCCCAGAGGAACCTCGCCTGACCTTCCGCAGAGGGGAGGAAGTGCAGAAGATCGTGGACGTTCACCCAGGCGTCGGGAGCTCGCTCTGATATCAGCACTTGGATTCGCTGACGCTGGAATGAGATATGAATGGTTTTAATTTTGTTTCATTAACTACTCTTATCCAACTTTAAGAAACATTATTATGTTAAATAAAACTGTCTTATGATTTATATCGTGCTCATTAATTTTGTTTTCAAAAACATAGCAATAAATTAGTTGTATTTTTAACAATGTATATATAATAAGCGCGTAAATACAAGAACAATATATGAGTGCTATTTTCTTTTCCGGGTTATATTTTTAATTTTGGTTTTCAAAAAAAATATGACTTATCTTCTTTTCCTGGTGTACTTATATTGTTACTTCAACAATTTTTTTCCATTTTAGCCTTGTTTGTTCTCTCCTTTCCTTTGGTAATATTCGAAATGTTTTCATTGTTCTTATTGTATATCCTCTTTCCAAGATAAGCAATCTTTAGCATGTTGTGGGTGCCCATGGGCGACGACATCACTTAACATCATGTTAACTCGCTTGTCCCTCTCTCTGAGAAAAAAACAATACATTCTGTCCCTATATACTATACACCTACGACCTTGAAGGAAAGCACTCGGTACTCGACTGTCATGATATTTATGTAATAAAATTAGGGGCATAGTTTTAGCCCAAATTTTCCAATAACATATTAAGCGTGGCGTCTGTGATCAGCAGGTACGCGCGAGACCGTCAACCCACCTCCGCCTTTCGTCTCTCTCCAGTCATGTCCGCTAAAATGAGCATGAATTACGTTATTTTTTATACTTTAGATTATGTTTGCTCAGTGGTAAATGAATATTTATTTTTAATAATAATTTAATCTTCACATATGAGTCGTATATAATCAAACCCGTCAATATGTATGTGGAGTGAAATGTGGCAATTTAATAAAAATGCTTACGAAATGTTGTTTAGGTTATAATACTATAGCTCTATAATAATAATAATAATATACTTAAATACAATAGAAATAATAAATAATAGAAAGAACAAATTTTACTATTATTTATTATTTGGTGATGTTGATGGCCGGATATGATACAAAACTTTTCAATTATTTCTGGATTTGATACTAAACTGTTATTTTTAACTAGAATAGTACGCCATATTGCTATTTTTTAAAACAAAAAAAAAATCAGTAACATCATATAAAAATCTTATTTTTGATAATTTTGACAGATTGCCAGATATGATTCTATATAGGAAACCTTACCTCTCCATCCATACTGCTCCCATGTGAAACAGGCACCGGAGTAGGAGCGTCTTCGTATCCCGTGGGAGAACAGAATTCAGACAGAGGAATCAAAACTAACTCCAATCTCTGCTGCTCTCTGTCCAGAAGTTGCACCCACACACTGAAAGAGAATTACTTTTATAATAAACTACTCTAGAGATTGTGGAGCATAATATTTTTCATACAGCTCTTGCAGCACTTCTACCGCCGTGCTAGCCCGGGAAGTGCCACCGCCCTTCACAGATCCTACATAAAATAAAGTATGCATGACTTTCTAGATATTTCATATTCTATTCTTTTCCCACTCCATTCCCCTCAGAATAGTTATTATGTTCCATGTGGATGAAGCAAATTTTCAGTCTGGCAACGCACTCGTAACTCTCCCAACGGGATCACTTAACATCTGGTGAAACGTCTGCTCCTTCTCATAAAAAAATTAAGAAGTACATGGGGTCGGCTTCTAATCCAACCAGATATTACCTGAATATCAGTTTTTTACACAGAGCGACTGGCATCTGACATCCGCAACCCAAGGGAACAAACTGTATTCGAAGAATGGATCAGTTGTCAGGATATTTAAAGGCACTGACATCCCCTAACCCGACTTGACATGCAGAAAGATTATCCATCCGACACATGGATAATCTTTCTGCATGTCAAGTCTTTTCAATCAAATCAATCAAAATTCTTTTCAGGCAATCGGGTGATCAGCCCATAATGCATAATATATATAATAAACAGAAAATATCATCGAAACCCGGCTTTTCCTTGAGGAACTTCTATAGGAGTTAATATAATAAGTCTAGACTCCAAAAAAATGTTTGAACTTGATGCAACATGTTACAGTTTGCCATACAAAAATGGACATTATCCTTTCATGAAAATCGGTTCAGTAGTTTGTTTTTTGAATCATAATAAGTGGAAAAATAGCTCACTAAGCAGTTTGAAGTCAGATAATTGTACTTACTATTTCCCACAAGGTGTCCATCCAACTCTAGCCAAGTACTCGAACCAGGGAAACACCTCTTTCAATGGCTGGCGCATTTCGTACCACCGGATGTCGGTCGCCTCCATGCACTCCTTGCCCTCTGGGTCGGCTGATGCTGTAAAAATAATATCACATAAATATTAAATTAAATAAAACTTATGATTTCATCATCATTATTTTATTATAGCAGACTTTTAAAATACTTTGCTGTATTTGTAATATTAAAGACATATTAAATTCAAACTGATTTTGTTGTAACTTTAAGATACTGTACAAAGTCGACATAAAATAAAGTATGCATGACTTTCTTGGTAGAAGGATGACGACTTCTTTTCCTACTCCTTTACCCTCCTAATCCTTAATATATTCCTGGCCCGTCCTATCCACTAAACCTGATCAATCCAATTTCCTAGGTTGACTACGCACACACACCGGATGGTTTGTGTCCATGGCGATGGAATCACATAACATCAGGTGAACCGTCTGCTCGTTATTAATTATAATGATCTTTATTGTACAGGACTGGTTGGAGGCGGTCGGCACAGAGAAGTTAATCGGCGTGATTAGTATAGAAAGACATATGGGCAAATGGTCCTCCAGGATGGAGATGGCACATCAAGATGTGTTTGTACTGTAAATATCAGAATACAGGAGAATACAGGACAGCATTAGTATAACACAACTACATGGGTTACACTAAAATGGTAAAATTACATTAAATGACAATGCCCATTTTTATATGGCAAACCGTACCAAGTTTTGTAAAGTACAACATGTTTTTTTTTTGAGACCAGACTTGTTATGTTAACTACTACAGAAGTTATTTTCGTAAAAAAAACCTTGGGTTTCGGAGATGTTTAAAAAAACTCGAAAAATTGATTCATAGAAAATAGCTTCTATTGCCATTCTACATCACTATGACAGAATGCGCAAAAGTCACGTAGGTAAAGCGAAATTTATACTTTTATACTTTAAATTAAATTCCACGCTTAAAATCAAATCCATAAAGCCTTAAAAAATTATGAAAATAGTTACTATATAAATTTGATCAAGAGAATTCTTGGTACTGGGTTTGGGCATTATCCATTCATTCAGTCCATACATTCAGTCTGCTTGTTTGCCTTCCTTTCCTAATTTCCTATTTACCTAATGAACATTCTGTCCAATATCTAAAGCAAAGTGTTTACAACTCTCTATGTTGCCTCACTCCATAGACTGGTATCATTCAACATCAGGTGAACCGTCTACACTAGCAATGTTCTTTAATAAAAAAACTATAATTTAGCAGCTCTCTATTCAGTATTTTCTTCTCTTAAGCCTTATTCCCAAATTGCTTGGGGTCGGCTTCTAATCCAACCAAATGATACCTGAATGTCAGTTTTTCTCTGAGCGACTGATGTCTGACCTCAGCAACCCAAAGGTTATAAACTAAATTCAAAGAATGCATCTTCACTTGCATCTATAACAAATGTCAAAGGTTTTGTGGACTTTATTCAACGCATGGATAATCTGACATTCAGGCAATCACTTGATCAGCCCATATTGCTCTGACCCAACAACATAAAATTGTTGTCCCCCCAATAGGGTTCATACCCACTTCCTCCTGTTTGCAAAGAAAGGATCAATACCATTAGGCCATGGAGGAAGCCATCTATCCTATATGCCTACACAAACAGACATGTAAACATCTATACATATAGACTCACATTGATTATCAGCCGCTCCTTCCTGGTAGTAATCAAGGACGGTGGTAGGGGCTGCCTTCTGCAATCTAAAGGTGACCATCTTAAGGGTGGATTTGGCGTTCGGTGTTCCTGCACGGGGAAATCTAGAATAAAACAAACAAAAAGATTTTAATAGTTATAGACAAATAATTATAGGAAACCCGGAGCATTGTGTTTTTAATCTCAATACAGCATAATTATTTTCTACAAAAACAAAACAACTGAGTAATAAATTAATTATTTTGTTTTGAAAAAATAACTGTGGGACTGTTTTTCATGAAAATGATACAGGTCATCTTCGTATCTAATAAAAGCTTCAAATGAAAAAAAAATGTATCCTCCTCCTATTTTGAACTCGGTTAAAACGAGTTGCTTTATGTTCACAAAGTGAGCAAGCCAAAGGCGCTTCGTCTGGCGATATGAATGAAATGGAATAATTTAATGAATATTCTTAATTGCACAATATAAAAGTAATGGGAAAAAATAACACACACAAAAGTCTTATTTACTAATAACAATTTTCTTCAGACAATCTTTCGTTGGACTACAGGAATAGATTTGTTGCAAGGTGGTAGAGCATAATATCTTTGCACAGCTTTTGCTGCACTTCTACGGCCGCGCTCAACCGGGGAAGTACCACCGCCCTTTATAAAGTCACCATAATATAAAGTATGCATGAATTTGGTGATGCCGGACAGCCATGTGTACCCTTTTCTTTTCCCACGCCCTTTCCCCTCCAAATCTTTAATCCCGACCCATCCTATCCAATAAACCTGTTCTATCCAATTTCCCAAGTTGACATCGTACTTGCTACTCTTCGGGTGTTACATGTATCTATAGGCGACGGGATCGCTTACCATCAGGTGAACCGTCTGCTTGTTTGTCTTTTTTATTTAAAATTAGAATGTGGGTTACTTTATGAATAAGAAATAAATAATCAACTTAACTAAATGCTTGTTTATTTAAATCAGAAAGAATGAACATCCATGCAACCCTTGAAGGTTTCAAATAAACTATTGCTTTAATTTACTATACAGAATGCCTGGTGCGTCATGAGATCATATATGAAGAATAACAATATTAATATAAATAAATATTAATTTATCACCGAGTAAACATAGACGAAAGTTAAATAACTAATTACGCAACGCATGGTCGACCACGCGAGAGTACTGTCGGTGTGGCGTCACCGAGAATTAACACTAAATTAGTTACATAAATATAATGACAACCCAGTACCGAACGCTCTCCTTTAATATTGTTAGCGATTCACCAATCACCCTGTATAAATATATTTGCCTACGGTGGGAACTGAACCCACGGCCATAGTCTTACGAATCTATTCTACATTAATACCTGAACTCTTCGACGTCTCCGCTGACGCTCTGCGAGGAAGGGAAACTGAGGATCTTCACTTCACTCTCGTCCACTTCTTCATAGACTATTCTGAAGACATCATCTGAAAGACCAATGAAATATGAAAGGTTAGATGAGTACAAACACCCAGATACAACAACAATTATATAATATATAATAATTATATATGAAACAATTATATAATAGTAGGCCATACAAATAATTTTTCAGTAACTGCCATTCAGCCACTATATAGAACTTTACTCCTTGTCCAGTAGAATGTTTTATACCCCAATGAATTATTCCAGCTTCCTTCATAAATCTTTTTCAATTCTGACTATACAACTCTGGAACACCTTGCCCCAGTACATTAAGAATACTTCAAGTAAGCTATTGTTTTAAAAGATGTCAAAGTCACTTAGCCGATGACTGATATTTAGAATTTATTCTGATCTGTATAGTTATGTATTTATATGTATATATTTGTTTAACCCTACTCCTCGCGGCATGGTGCCAAGAACACTGGCTGCATTTCCTCGCTGAATGGTTATACTTAACTTATTATATATATATATATATATATATATATGAATATGTATATTTAGTTTGTATTTACTATAGGCTCAGATGTAGGGCACAAACAATATTATTTAAATAAATAATGATTCTTAACGCAAAAGCTTAAGCAAATACGCCAACCAATCATAAAAAAAGCTATCGTTAACCGACTTCGAATAAGGAGAAAGGTTCTCAATTTGAATGTTTGTTTTTTTTTTTAGTTCATGTTTTTTATGTACGTTCGCGCATATCTCCGCCATTTATTAACCGATTTTAAAAATTCTTTTTATATATATATTCTATAGGATATTCTTCCGGAATGATCCCATATTTTTTTTTATTTTACTTTTCAAATCAAAATAAAAAAAAAATATTTAGTTCTGCTCTCGCACGTATCTCCGTCACTTATGAACCAGTTGTAATTAATCTCTTTTTTTCTGACAGGGTATTCTTTCGTAAAGGGGTTTTAGAATTTTTCGAAAACCAGGTAGTTTGTTTTTTAAATCAAAATAACTTTTTTTTCGTATTCAAATTTTGTGGGACCATGTTTTAAGTATATCCTATACTTGCAACATGGTTCCACAAATTTTTTATAAAAATAGTATCAGAAGTTTGTTTTAAAATCAAAATAATGAAGAAGATATGTTTCGAAAGTACACTTTTATACTGTTGAATTCAGTTTTTGTAATTTTCTGTGAAAATAAATTTGTTTATCTTACTTGCATCCGAAATGGTCCCAATGAAATTTCCAGAAAAATTGGTTCAATACAAACTATTGTACATTTTAAGGCGTTGGATGTCAGTTTTTGTAATTTTCTGATAAAATTTGGGAAGTACACCATATCATATAAAAAATAATTTTTAAAATCGGTTGACAAATGACGGTGGATACGCGCAAACTTATCTAAAACCTCTTTCTTATTAGAACCTCGAATTTAGAAGCTCTTTCTATTTTGAAGTCTGTCGATGGCTAGTTGGTTATACAACGGTCAATGGGACCTTATGACTATTTTTTTATGTGAGAGAGGACAAACAAGCAGACGGTTCACCTGATGTTAAGTGATCCCGTCGCCCATAGACACACGCAATATCCGGAGAGTCGCGAGGGCGTTGTCAACTTGGGAGATTGGATAGAATAGGTTTATTGGAAAAGTGTAGGTTTATTGGAAATTTGGAGGGGAAAGGAGAGAGGGAAAAGACATGGCCATCCGGCATCCTCGAGTCTTTATTTTATGCCGACTTTACAAAGGGTGGTGGTTCTCCGGCGAGCGCGGCCTTAGAAGTGCAGCAAAAGCTGCAAAAAGATTTTGAATTTCAAAAATGCATTCAACAGCTATTGTTATGCCTTGAAAATATTGTCTACAGTTGAGAATCGAACCAACAAATCAATATCACATTTCGACTGGCAATATTTGCCACATTAAAATTTAAGCTATAACAGTTTTTGATGGAATTCTATATCTATATAAATATACAGGATTATTGGTGAGCCACCTGTGATATTAAAGGTTGGCAATCTGTACTCGTTTGTATAGTACCATACTTTGGTATATGTCTGCAATATAAAGTTGCCAAATCTTTGATTTCAAGGAATAAAATAATAATCTGATTGAAATTTAATATGTTTTCAATGTTACCTAATTTTCTACTTGAAGAATTTTAAGTATGTTTTGTAAATTAATAAAGTAAAATAACTGCAAAAATCCTTCGGATATCCTTGGATATGAATCTGAATATCAGTCACATTACTAATTAATAATTAATTTTATTCTTTCTGAAAAGTTGTCAAAAATGACCTAGGACTATTTGCTTGTTTACAGCATATTTGACATTTTTTTTATGGATAGGATGACAAACTAGCAGACGGTTTACCTGATGGGAAACGATCCCATCGCAACATCCGAAATAGACACACGCAATATCCGAAGAGTCCCAAATGTGTTGTCAACCTGGGAAATTGGATGGCTCGTGATTCAGGATTTGGAAAGAAAATGAGTGGGAAAAGACTAAGGTAGACATGGCCATCTGGCATCCACAAAAGTCATGCCTACTTTATAAAGGGCGGTGGTACTTCCCCGGACGAGCACAGCCGTAAAAGTGCAGCAAAAGCTGTGAAAAGATTTTATGCTCTACCACCTAATAAATTATATAATGTTTTTAAATTTTTACCTTCGCACTTGGGCTGCCACCAGAAACCTGTGTACCGGGAGAACTCCTCCTGGGTCACGTAGCACGGTACACCCGCCTGACGGGGGTCGTCTGCTAACCTGTAATTATAAGGAAAAATCTAATAACATATCAACAAATACTGTCAGATACAGCGGCTGATACTTTGATTTTCTTAAAGTTTATTGTAAATACTTTGAAAGAAAATAACTTAAGGGGGTAAACTTAACGCCTTTTGGCATACCCTTTTGCATCTTGCATAATTGTCTTAGTTTTTATCAACAAACACACTTCAAAAAGGAATGAGGTTCTTAATTCAATTCTGATTTTTTGTATGTCTGTTTGTCAATTTCTCAAGTTGTGGACCAATTTTCATAATTCTTTTTTATTTCAAATGATAAGGTGGTCCCTAGTTTCCGATTTTCATGAAAATCGGTCCAGTTTTATTTTTAAATCTAAATAATAGAAAAATTTGTTTCACAAATGTACACTTTATCATGTGGAAATTCTATGTTTCCACGAGCTGAAGAGTGAAAGCTAATAGAGTCACTAAGCTAGTAGACTCAAATGACATCTACGTACATAGTGAAGTTGCAAATACATATGAATTGTATATATATGAATGTCCTGAATATTACTCCTATTTTTTGCTTTATAATCCAGTTAAGAATCTAAGTTAAGAATCCTACGCCAGCACCATTGAAATGATTAATTTCTTAATAGCAATTTAAAATACTGATGTACCACATGCTCAGTAAATAAAAGATACTGAGGAAACATAGGTTCTCAATTCAGATATTACTATTTCTTTTTGGTAAGTATGCGCAGAACTCCCGTCATTTATGAACCGATTTTACTTTTTTTTTACCAGGAAGGATATACCTCCGAACAGTCCTTTAAAATTTTAAGAAAATCTGTTTAGTACTTTATTTAAAAATCAAAATAACAGAAACACTACAAAGTTTTGAGGTAGGTTTTATTGCATTTATTTGAAAAAAAAAAATGTTGTTTTATTTTAACCACAGTGCGGTCCCCAAAGAAACAATTTGAACATTAAAATTAGTTACTGTTGCAAGGATTAAATAATACTTTTTAATTGAATGCACGCATTTAAGGTATGTCAAGATAACAGACCACATTTAGAATTTAAATATCATTGTTAATTGTTGTTAAATATAAGAAGATACCTTTTAATTTAAACCTAATAAAATAAAACTATTATAATTATTCAAAAACAAATGCCACATGCATTAGACGACAGAGACGTTACGATAACCATGTGGACATAATGAATTTTCAAGCAATCTTCTGCATCCTAGTAGGTGATTCTGTAAAACTTAGTAACGATGGGAGCATTAGAATCTGTTTTTCTTTTTTATAGACTATCCTGCCATTACATATCATAATACAGACGGAAAAGTCAGCTTATGTCAGTTTCAGCTAGAGTTTGATAAACCAAAAGTACTCACCGATCAGGTTCATGTCCCTTACACGCGTAAGTCAGCCTCGTGGGCCGCTGTAGGGCTCCGCCAGCCAGCCAGATATCACCCCTAGCGGCGTGCGCCACTAACGATGGCGCCCGGGGACACATCGCGGGCGTTAGGGCTGCACCCCCGCCCGTTGAGAGGGAGCGGGGTACAAGAGGCGGCGACTACGGAATGAAAATGTTTGTTAAATATAAGATTACGTCATTGATAACTCAGAGTCGGATACTCGCCTTTAACTCTATTTACTTGAGACAAACCGTTCAAACCTAAGTTTTCAAACCTAAGTAACCTTTCAGTGATGCTGGCACCAGGCCAGCATCACTGAAGTCTTTAGGACTCCAACTGTTCCAAATTTTAAACACATACATTTTTTTTTAACTTAATTTTTTACTTTGAAATAGAATATTTTACATAAAGGTTGTCACATATTGTCATCAATACAGGTAAGTAAATAAATTTAACTATGTATAGATTTTCTGATTTTTTAATTGTTTTAAAATTGCCAACATTTTTAAACCATTTCATTTTAACCAAGGACAGGTTGATAATTGATGTCACCATGTGTTTAGTCCAATAAAGTAGCTCCAAAAATTTAACATAGTTCTTATTCAAATTTAAATTTGAATAAGGACTATGTTAAACAAAATCATACAAGAAATTAATTTGATACCTGCAAAAATCCAAAAAAAAAATTAAAATCTATTTTTAAATTTCAAGTTTGGAACAACAATCTGCTTCACCTGATTAGCTCCCTCCTCTGCCACAAAGAGAGATGAAGCACAAGGGAAAAGAACTCGACCAGAGTCACGGTGCAGTTCGTAGGATGCTATGCCCCAAGCCGCCACCCGCTGTCTTTCCCACAGAAGCTGTTCTTCACGAGACCATTTGCCTGAGCTAACACCAAGAGCGATGTTTGACTCTATCAATGGCTTCCAATCCAACCTGGAAAGGTCAAATATTACATGTTAAACAGATTTTATTCTGATTTCACTTATAAGCTTTATGGTGGTTACTGATGAAATGTCCCAGCCGACTTTCTGAGGTGTGTGGGGGAAATATTTTGCATAGTAGCCGCAGTTCTCCATATATTCAAGGTAGCATTTTGAATAACTGGCACACAATTCTCCATCACTAAATCTATATGGATGTTTCATCAGTGACCACTATAAGTATTATTTTTTTGCATGGCAATATAACTCTTTTACCAAAACAAAATTGGCAGAAGTTACTGCTCATACTATTAGTTATCAGCTAGTGTAATTTCCATCACAATTGTCACTATTTAGGTGGGTTTATTCTCAAAAATTGCTGAGCCATTTTCGAGAATAAACCCACCCAAACAGACAGACTGACAAAAACATCTTTGTTAATTGGTATCATATCAATTTCATGTGCTTCTAGTACAAAATTCTTATTTTGACATTACAATTATATTTATTATATGGATGTGTTTTATTTATATGATTTTTTATGTAAAATATAGCACATTACTTATTGCTTAAGAATTTGCTATTTGAATAGTGTATTTACAGAATAGGTAATATATTTTAGGTAACCAGGGACCATTTATGGTATTTGTAAAAAATTATATACTTATAATATAAAGCATAAAGCTGGTATGTAACTTCATAGTAGATCTTTTTTTACCCAGGCTTATGAATTTTCTTTCAAATTGACCTACATATTGATGTAGACGTTAAATATCCTCCTCGTTTCTTTTTAAGATAATAAAAGTTTATAATAAAATTTTATATGACTTGTTTCAGTATTGTTCTCACTTTTGTAATAGTTGTCTGATTATGGACAGAGAAATTGATAGAATAACAACAATAAATTAGAAAAATTGTGATGTCATTACAGCTGCCTTGGTAATATTTATGATTTATCCATTTAGTTGTTTTATGAGTCAGAAAAAATTCTATTGTGATTTAGAAAATTATCAATAATGCAACAATAATTTTATTTCATAACTGTAATGAACAGCTGAAACATTAAATAACATTGTTTTGATACAAAAGAATCTAATAAGAATACCGTTATTTTTAGAAGTCTACGATAAATCATTGCTGATTATTGTCTATACAAAATTCTATAACTTTATATCAATTATGGGATAAATAATATCTATATACTACATAAAATGCAGTCCAGACTATAATCTGGATTATTTTTCCTTAAAAAAGTAATTACTTATGGATAATAATTTTATTTATTTATTTATAACCTTAATGGGATAATTTCACAATTATTAAATCATAGAACTGAATAACTATTTACAGTTGAAATAAATTAATGCTCTCTATAATAATCAAACACAAAATGGTGTCTAACAGCTGATCTCATAGTCCCTATTAGAACAAAAATAAATAAATGTGAGACAGTGAACATGATGTAGCACTTAAATTCTCAGTATTTTAATAAATAAGAAAATAAATATAGAGTCATCTTGATTAAAATTATGATTAGATGTTGATAAGATAAAACTATCTCTAAAAAATAGTTAACCTGTTGAAATCTTTTCAGTTATGAAGGTTTTAACTTTTTTGTACACTGTTTATAATATTGAATAGAAGTATCCGTAGCAGAAATAGGTTTAAAAAAAAATAAGAATTTTATTTATTTATTAAACTTGATTTAAATCATTTCTTTACCTGGTGTTGTTTGATTGCAGGGAATGGGTGATGTCGGTATAAAGCAATGTAATCTCCCACCCGTTCTGCGGAGTCCTCAAGAAATACACCCTGGTCTTTCCATTACTCAACTTTCTGAAGGAAATTGCCATCGGCACCATAGTGGAGAGGGATGACAGTTCTTTTCTTAGATCGTGGACAGCCTGCCGCACCTCCGCCCAGCTGTATCTTTTACAAGGGACTTGCTCGAACTCCCCGGCAGCAGCCCCATCACCAGCCTCCCTTACCTCCATTTTCAGAATATCCATACAAAATTTTAAGCTATTCGAGGCTTATTCTCATGGCGATTTTAATATGAAGTTTTGACAAAGAATGTCAAGATTTAACTGTGTTTAATTATGTTTGTCAATTAGTTATAGCTAATTTCATGACATTGTATATAATGTAGGGCTCATTATAATGTATAATTACTTGATAATATGAGTATTTGACTAAATCGAGCCAACACACAGTTTTTTGACTTTTCTTTGCCTTTAAGCACAGTTAAAAAAGATATACGCCCGTAAAACCACAGATATTGAAAGCGAAGTAAATTGTCAAAAAACAGCTGTCCATAAGACTAATGAGAGTGACAGGTGTAATATATGACAAGTCGAACCCAGAGATTTAATTGTTTTTTCCAAAGTGAATCTTTAAACTGAGGGTACTATTTTAAATCAAATAGTTATTCGAAAATAGATGTTATTATAACTTTATAACAAAAAAAAAATCCAACCATAATAGTATTTATAAATCATACATTTATTCATATAGAAGGAAATAAGTAATCCTTCGAATTCGCGATATACAAAAGTAACTTAAAATTTGAATTCTGGATAAGATTTTCAATATAAATGTTACTTCTGTTTATTTGTGTTTTATTTTTAAATCCAAGCCTATAACGTGGCAATTATATATAATATGGAATGTACGTTTTAAAAAAGCAAGTAAAACAAAAGGCTACCCCCTGTGTATAATCTTGTATAACGATTTTCAACTACGTTAAAAAGTAATAATTAATAATCGTTCAATTTCGTTAAACTCTCCGGTTCAGTTTTGTACCGGATATGACAACATTATATTTTTCTTCACCTACCGCAGTTCCGGCAACAATTGCCGCCGAACTGTCAAAGGGTAGAAACATGTCCGAGCTCTTATAATTATACGTTGTGTTTTCTTTTCGTTCCGGCGCTTCATAAAAATGGCACCAGTGTCGAATGTATTGCGGACTTGTGGTTTATTGTTTTATTTAATTTTAAAAGTGTGTAGTGAGAAGCACAACGCAACCATCCCATGGATAGTTGATTTCCAAGTGGAAACGAAACTTTGTGTAGATTCGGTCTGTAAATATTTATTACATGTGCGTGGTGGCCCGTACCTTGGGCATTATTCCTGGAGAATAACCCCCGCGAGAGGTTTGAAGGGTAGCGATTGTGGCACTTTGTATCCCAATTATGAAATAAAGGAAATAGAATGCAACGAATGGGATTCGCGAATTGAGATTGTGGTACCATATCTGGACGGAAAATTATTTTTCTGTTTACATCATCCTCAGAGGAAAACTAGCGCGTTGATCGGTAAATATTTTCATCTGGGCTCCGAGTTGTATTTGGATCCAAGAAATGATGGTGTGTCCGTGTCCGGTGGTGAAAAATCGTGAGTATTACAATATATGCGCATTATTTTTAGCGCAATTAAAACGCATTTCATCTGTAATACTAATAACTATACTTATACAATATTATCTCGTAAACACTATATCTAGATGGCCAAGTTGTGTACTTTAAACAAAATAATTAATATCGGCTATTTGCTATTAAAATAATAGCCCCTTAATATTTTTTATACGTCTATATTAATATTTTAATATGATTAAGTGTACTGAAAAAATGTTAAAAATATACATTTGTTACATTAAAAACTTTTGCCTTTTAACAAATTACACCCAGACTATGATTAAAAATAAATTGACAAGGATTTATATTTTATTATAATAATTGATAATGTTCTATGTGTCACTGCAACAAACTGCACAAAACCAATTTATCTATTCTGTATAAATTGGGGTCCCATTAATATTTTTCAATTGAGTTTATTAATAATACTCAGAGAAAATATTATATTAACCTTTTAAATATACCTACATACCAGCTGTGGTAAATGGTAAAGAAGCCATAAATATCTGTTGCACATATCTAGTATTAGCCTAGTTGCTGTAACCTTTAAAGAAATTAAGAAACCACCTACCCCCCATTTAGGCTCGGAAAAAAATATTAGAAATCTCTTTCGTATGGGTATTTATTTATGTTATTAAAAGACAATGCCCATTTTGATAAGGCAACAGTACCAAAGTTCAGACATTTTTTTTGGAGACTAGACTTATTATGTATTCTACATCTCTGATTGATTATATATATGGTACATTAATTTATGACAAATTGTGTAAATGTAGGTAAACAAAATTCATATTTTTAATACTTGCAATTAATATCCATCCAAATCCATGAATATCCATTATTATTAGAAATTATGAAAAGAAATTCTATATAGCTTTTAACTTGAAGCAAAGTATTTTTGGTACCTTGGGGCATTGTCCTTTGTTGCACTTTACCCTGAAATTTAATGAGAGATTTCATAGATTCATAGCCTATACCTTTGCATAGAATTAGGTAATTGATTAATGGAAGTGTTGAAATTAATAAGCTGTTTAGCATTATACAGGGTGACTGGTGAGTCTTCAATATTCAAGCATGTTATATGTAGGGATCATATATGAATAATAAAAATACTATTACAAATAAATATTGATTTACCAAGGAGTAAGCATAATATAAAGTTTAAAAAAATATTGCACAATTTAAATTCACCCTAGTGGAAATGGCATAGCCGGAGTGGAAGGTAGATTGATAACCTGAGCTCAGCTGGGTAAGCATTGTGCTGTACTGTGCACTTCATTAATTAATTGGAAAATTTCAGCTGAAACTATGCCCCTAATTTCATTACATAAATATGATAGCAATGGAGTATGGAGTGCTTTCCTTTAATACCAAAGGTGATTTACCAATCAACCTTATAAATAGACTCATTTAAAAAATAAATAGACTCATTTATAAATAAATAGACTCATTTAATTAATCCAATAAATAATATAAACTTTTAAATAGCACAAATAAACAGATATAGTCACAGAGTTTTAACAGAAATTAAAAAAAAAACATACACAATTTTCATACAATATGCTGGATGAATAAGGCTTCAGCTCAGCATAATGTTGGCCGAAATCAACACTGGTATTCTGCTGACACCTTTATGTATCTGCCAGTTAAATACATTTTATTTCGTTTGTAACGTAAACACCAAATAACTAACGCATCGTAATATAGGAATAAAACAATCAAATAAATATAGAAAGGTACACAAAAAAAGGACAGAATAATAATGAAAAAAAAAGTAAGTATAAGTAAGCAACATATCTTACTGAGTTGTATGTGCAGTCCCAAACAGCTTTATTTACCAAAGGCTGTTCAGATTCGGCTATATCCTTGCTGGGATACATTATATATTTGTGTATTTTCCTTATTACACACTTCTCTCTAACTATTAACACCCCCTGTGGCTTAGGTTTGGATCCCAACGGGCAACAATCTTGTTGGTAGTTTGGAATTACCTATATGGATGGATCACCCAGTTGCCTAAAAAACTTAGATGATCCATGCATCATAGGTGATTCTACATGGGACCCATGCATCATAAGTGCCAGTACGAATTAAATTTAACAACTCCCACATCTACAATTTTTTTTGCTGAAAAATGGACAGAAAGACTCATGGTTTGGTAATCACTGGCTATTTCTGCGACTCGATTTCTGGGTGGGTTTTTGAGGCTCTCGTACTACTCGAGCCAACCGAGATAGGTTGAAGAGGCTTCAGAAAACCTATCTCTTCTTAGTAAGCCTTTTAGGTATTAGACTACAGGCAATCTTGTAGTCTGAACATCTGATACTTAAAAATTGTGACAATGATTATGAACTCCTTTCTGATCTGCCAGATTCATTGGCCCTGCGGAGAGATGTTGCATCTCTATGCATATTATACCGCATCTAAAGGAATTGTTCGGATTAATACCTGCTGCACAGTTTGTTCATCGTACGATGCGACAATCTACCGAATTCGTGCGTTTTCGTCGTCATTTTCTGAATAAATAAAAAATCCTCCTGACCGAATTACGGCCACGGCGGCCAATCTACTCCGAGATTAGCCAACTGTGCAGCAGATATTATAGTGCACAAGTGTACGCGCAAACACAGGTGCACTCACTATTCCTTTACTCTCATAGCCCGATGGGACGGATATCGAACACGACTGGAGAGAGATATGGCGCAGGATCGACTTTTTACATGCCTATCCTACTCATGGATCATCTTTCTTTTCAGGCGATCGGGTGATCTGCCCACATTGCCTTAAACCAACCAAGAAACAATAACACAAATTCCCCGTGGGATTCGAACCCACGATCTCCGGTTTACAAAGCAAGGGCCCATACCACTAAAATACGGAGGCGGTTACGCATGCTTGTGGAATCAATTGTCGCCAGCAACGCTCTTGTATCTCCTCTGGTGTTGCGGGAGTCCATGGGCGGCGGAGATCGTTTACCATCAGGTGACCCGCTTGCTCGTCTCGACCTCCATAAAGAAAAAAATATAAGTAAAAGCAGCACATTCTTGCCCCCATATCATAGATGTATTTATTTTGTCCATCGAGCGGCAAAAATGCGTGTGGGCGGAAAGCAGCGCTACTAACTCAATGCGTTCATAACAAAGCATAACATCCTTTCACAGCTTTTAATGCACTTCTACGGCCGCGCTCGCCCGGGGAGGTACTACCGTCCTTTAAAAAGTCGGCATAAAATAAAGTATGCATGACTTTTGAGGATGCCTGATGGCCATGTCTACCTTTTTCTTGTCCCACTCCTATCCCCTCTAAATCCTTAATTCCGAACGTTGACAACGCACTCGCGACTCTTCGGATGTTGCGTGTGTTTCTAGGCGACGGGATCACTCTCTGTTCCTTTACTCTCATAGTCCGATGGGACGGATATCCGTCACGACCGGAGAGATAAGGCGCAGGACCGACTTTGTTCCTGCCCATTCGGCGCATGGATCATCTTTTCAGGCAATCGGGTGATTAGCCCCCATTGCCCTAATTCAACCAAGAAACAACACAAAGTCATTGTCCCCCCGCGGGATTCAACCTCACGGCCTTCGGCTCACAAAGCAAGGGCCCATACCACTAGGCTTTGGAGGCGGACATTCTCTACTCTTCGATCAGCAAACTACGCAGCAGATATTAGATGCTTCATATATATGCGCAGGTGCAGGGAGTCTTACTATGTTGTTTCTTGGTTGCATAAGGGAATTGCGGGCTCATCACTCGAATTGTCTATGTAAAAAATCAGTCCCGGTTGTCTAAAACACCTTTGAAAGTTGTTAAGGAATGCCATTGCCTTCAATTCCCTGACAACTAATCCATCTTTCGAACAAAGTTTGTCCCTTTGGGTTGCAGAGGTCAGATGCCAGTCGCTCTGTGTATCTGGATTAGAGTATTGCCCAAACTCAGATACGAAACAACTAAACAGTGATCGTCTCTCATGAGATTCGAACCTACAACCTCCATTTTGTAATATCATGGCCTATACGTGTAGGCCTGTATTCATATAGTCAAGCGGAATCTCTTCAGTTCGTTTAAACACCCTCATCTCCAGAACACTAGTTGCAAAAAGTTCTTTTGTCGCTAAAGTGGAGTGTGATAAGGATACCGCTTTCCGACCACGCGCCAAATACCCAGATCCGTCGTAGAGCAATAGTGGTTGGTGTAGGTAATGGGATAACCCGGCTGAAATAGCAATGGGTGGGGCACTTGGCTGAGAGGAAAGATGAGCGCTGGACTAAGGCGGTAACTGAACAGTGGCCTCGAGGAAGAAGACCGTGGGATGACTGCCAGGCGGTGGAACGACGTAAGCATGGTCAGGAAGTCATGGATACAGGTGGCCCACGATCGTAAGAAGTAGCGTGCTGATGAAGACGATGATGATTTATTATTCATATTATTATGCATCACGGGCATAAAAGTTATTGTGGCAAGTTTATTTCCACAGAAAATTGCAAAAGACCGACTTCAAACGCCTTTAAAGTGTATTTACGAAAAATATTATCTCCGTTATTTTGTATTTAATAACAAACTAATTATCGGTTTTTTTAGATAGTTAAATAGGACCATCGCGGAAGTGTATCCTATCGGATAAAAAAATGTTTTTTCGAATCACTTCATAAAGTGGGACAGTAATGTGCGAACGTTCCTTAATTTTGTTATTTTTATAAAAAAAAAATAATGAACAGATTTTTTGATTTTTTTATGGGACCACGTGCGAAGAATGCTCTACCATATAAAATAAGAATTTTTGAAATTGGTTCACAAATGACATTCGAATTGAGAACCTTCCTCCATTCTTGAAGTATGTTAATAATCTAAACTACTCCTAGATGCTCCGCTAAGATGAATTTACATTGCGTGGTTTATCATTTATCTTTGGTAATTTAATATTTACTTTTATTAATATTTTAATTCTTCATATATGTTCCCCACATATAACGTCCACAACCGCCTCCGTAGCCTTGCATTACGAACCGGAGGTCGTGAGACAATGACTTCGTGTTGTTGTTTCTCGGTTGGATTGGGGCAATGCGGGCTGGTCACCCGATTACCTGAAAAGAAAGATGATCGGTCCCGGTAGTCAAGAACATCTTTGGCAGTCGTTATAGGATGTCAGTGCCTTCAAATATCCTGACAACTAATCCATCCTTCGAATT
>JAOCPS010277426.1:0-13226 GCA_025505425.1 Graphium colonna | reverse complement strand
AAACATTCACAAATTTTTATTGTGAGGATTTTTCTCGTCACCTCCATTTTGTCACAATTAGGAAAAATATCGATTATCATTATTTTCCTTTTAGTAGTTTTATAAAAAAAATATTAAATAAATAAACATAGGTGGTTCAAATTATTTAATATGTATTTTACCGCAATGTGTTTTTTTAATCAAAATTAACGGCTGGGTATGTGAACCCCGATGGCGATGAATCCATGAAATAGTTGACTTTCGAAACTCAGCCAAAAATCCAAGCATAGAAAACTGGTGGGACAACGGAAACTGTCAGATTGCTTTTAGATGCGACAGAGGATTTATCGCTTTTAATGCCGACCAGTACGAACTTATCACAACGCTAAAGGTAACGCTTAATATTGCACTGTACCTCTGTCGCAGCTATTGTCTTTTTAAACGTAAAATACGTCAGTTAACCTATATCTTGAGTGGCTGGCTCTTATTTTTGCTTTAATTTTACTAAAGCTTAAGACGCGGCATTTGCTTACTAATGAACAAACATTTTAATTGAAGATTTATTGCAATTAATGTAAGTCTTTTCGCATATAGTATGAACGAACTTGTAATAAAATCTCTTTGATTATACAAATAGTTTCCCGCGGGTTTTGATATAATTAAAAGTTAACATTTTTAACAAGATAATTCCAAATTCAAGTTTGAAAAATGTGTGATTTTACTTGTTTTTCTTACTGTCAAGATGAGTGAATCTAATGAAGAAATGTTTTAAAATTTTACTACAAAAAAAAAAGTAAAAATGTAAAGCAAGCTGAAAAATCAATTTGCGTTATTTATGGACCTAGTGCGTGTGTTGTGTAATTAGCTGTTGGAGTAGCACAAATTTAGTTCTCTGGTCCCTTTATAACATTTGTGAAAAAGAAGTTACGTCGTAGCTGAACAACTGGGAATCGATGACAATGCAGTTTTCATTTTAATTTGAAAAACTTAGGTGCATAAAAAAGTTCCATATTTTGGGTACCTTACGAGCTTACGGAAAAAAACCTAATGAACCGTGTACTCATTTGTGATTCTTTATTACAAAGTAATGAAACTGAATCATTTTTGAAAACCTGATAACTAGTGATGAAAAGTACTTACGATAAGGACGTTCAAAAATGGTTATGGCCATAGGCCGGTTAGGCTCCACAGAGTCTGCCGAAACCCGGGCTGACTCGCAACAGAGTGATGCTGTATGTATGGTGGGATTGGAAGGGTATTGTTCATTATATGCTGTTGCCACCAGGATGGACCAATGATTCTGAACTCTACTGCAAACAACTGATGACATTAAAACAAGAAGTTGTGAGAAAGCGGCCGGAAATAAACAACAGAACGGGTGTGGTTTATCACCATGATGACGCTAGACTTCACACACTTTCAATCATTCAGCAAAAATTTTGAGTTTGTCTGGGAAATTTAAATGCATCCGCCGTATAATCCTGACCTTGCACCTTTAGATTTACACCTGTTTCGGTCTCTTCAGAATTCTTTAGGCAGTGTTAGATAAACATCACGAGAGGACTGCCAAAGCCACATCTCGCGGTTTTTGATCAGAAGTCTCAAAATTTTTATAACAGTGGGAAAAGAGGTAAATGTAAGAAATCTATGTCATTTAACCTTAAACAAAAGTGTATTGAGAGATATTAAAATAATCAAAAAGTGTTGTTAAGTATAAAACCTAAAATATCATTGTAGCCCTGACAGAATCGAATGCTGGACTGAACAATTTGTAAAATAAATTAAGACTTCTTTTTACTAAAATTATTACAGGACAAAATTATCCCTTTCTCAGACTATTTACTTGTGAATACCTCATATTTAAGTAGGGCTTTAAGTGTATATAATTCCAACAAGATCCGAAAACTGTACAACCAATATTAAAATGTTAAAACGAGATTTATGAAATAACGGTAAGCTTTAAAAAAGGGTTAGCGACATTTTAATCGATTTCAACTTAAGGTCATTGTTTGCTTAGTAAAATTTTACTTAATATTACAGTTACTATGAATTAATATAATATTGAAGTGTATGTGTGAATTAATATAATATTGATGTGAATAACTTTAGTTTTTATCTTACGACTTTCAACAAAACCATAAAGTTATTTTGTCTTGGTACTCGTATGTGTTAAACTAATTCATCCACCCAAGATTGCAAGAGATATAAATTAATGATACTCTGTAAAATATAACACACGAGCGGGAAATACGGGTTGTGGACGAGGGAGAGGAAATACTTTCTTTATTTCCAGTCTGTTTAAATGATGTATATACGATATAACTTCCGGGTTTTCTAACTTAATTTTATTTGTAAATGAAAACAACTGTAATTAAAACGTTCTTACATGGAAATTAATGTTTAATTTACAACTCTTTAAAAAATATTCTGTGACGTAAATTTGCTAAACATTCCAAAAAATGCTTTCTTTGTAGAACGGTGATCTATTTTTCTTTATTAAAGAACATCGTCATGAAATAAATACGTCGATCTATATTCGAGTTTTTACGCTCTATATTAATACACTCAGCGGGAGATGGACTTACGAATATCGGCATCCCATCGTGGAGTGCCTGCTTCTTTGAAACATATACGTGTTCATTATCTAATATGCCAAAATGTAAAGGTATCTACTGTTATAGAACCGTCTATGCACTTGTAATTATATTTCAAATGGACATTAAAATTGCATTAGCTAACGGAAATGTCGAGGTGCACTGATCTAAATCCTGTAATAATGTAAATTAAAGTTATTATTAGAATATTCCAGGATGATAAATTTGTCAAAAGGAATAGACTTGAAATATACTTAAGCTTCAGAGATTGCCAATAGCTCTGTCTGTATGATTGATACATGGCTGAATTTTATGTAAGAACTATCATGTTATTCAAAAAGACAGCTCCAATATTCTCTTTCTTGTAAAAAAATTATAAAATTGTTACGATCTTTAGAAATAATTTGAATCTTTCAAAAGATGTGTACTGTTTTTTCGTTTGGCTGTATTAGGTCTACACTATATTTTATGATATTGTGTAAATTAACGTCATTTATCCAGGTGTGTAAAGAAAACATTTCCAGTTGAGAGCAAGAGTGGAGTGGGATATTACAATTCCATATGTGCTTATGAAAGACGTTTTTAATAATAGTTTTCTAGGGAATGTAAAAGTCATTTTCAGGGTAATGCTTTAATTTTACGTAAGAAATGTTTCGCTAAAGATGTTCTAATTAAAAGTGGTGGCAAACGTAATTTCCTTTTCATCACATATGTAAGTAGGTATATCATTTAAGAGCATGCCTTGCTTTTGTATTATGTCAAGTATTTGATGTTGTAAATTGCGACTATTATGGTATAAGAAACTAGCGTGCCCATTTTGCTACGTTTACATTTGCACGACTTAGAAGGATGTAAAGATATCCTGCTTGGGGTGGACTCCTCAACTGTGACTACTCAGAATTTTAAAAATGTTCTTGTTTTTAGGTATTGTACTAATAAGCTCTCTAACCCAATACACAAATATTAACGTTTTTAAATACATGTACAGTTACATCTTGATTGTTAAATCAGTTGATTCCCGAAATTCCCGTATTTAAAACGCATATTTTTGTTTTGGAGAAAGTTCTAGACCCGAGGTATTTAAAATATTTGTTAATAAGTATTACACAGATGGAGTACAAATTTATCAGCATATTGTAAGATGTTTACTTGGTACATTGAATAATAAAGAAGAAAGCGGGTCCCGTTGGGCAGTACCTGTACTTATCCTTTGAAACAACCATTTACTAACGAATGGGTAATTCGCTGTGGAATTGTTTAAATACATACGTGTACCAAACTAAATACAGAACAAAATATAAGTTAACAAGGCAACATGAATTGGTGCTAATTTATTCAACAAAAGGTTAGCGCTGAGTACGTCAATATTCAATATGTTATATTTAATAGTATTCAGGCGTATAATTTTTTGCAACAGAACTCCTTCTAAACTTCTTCTAAGCCCTTCTTTTTTTCTTTTTGTCGACTGCTATTTTTTTGTTTTAAACTTTTGTAAATTTTAAGATAAAGGGTAACATCTAAAGTGCTTTAACGCTAGCATTTATGTAATTTGACATCATATGAGAGATTAACATTTTAATATGGCTTGGTGTGGAAGTTCTAAGAAAGATTATTATTATTAATACTGTTAGGATGTTTAAAATAGTGGCTGTGTTTATTTTAGCAAGAAATAAGTCTACTTGTGTGAAAAAATTAAAAGATTTTCTCTAAATATGATAAATTGGCCAACCGCTCAGCTTTTATAAAATTTCATTTTATGGTAAGGTTTTATCTCATATAAAAAGGAGATTTTTATTATAAGGTAATGGCTTCCTAGCGATTCGTTTGTAAAATTCAAGTCAATAATTAATGAGATATCTGGAGAGACTTAAGTTAAATCCGCTGAGCATTCACATTAAATAACAAAAGGAAGCTACACTGATCATCTTTTACAGCAACACGACATTTCATCTCGTCATGCAATAACTGCAAGCCTTACAAACTTCTTCGTGCATCTTATTTCCCATGGCATTATCCAGGGAGCTTTATGAGGCACACTGGCGAAAATCCTCTCAAGGTTAACAGAGCAGAGATACAAATTGTGACTCTATCTTCTCTTTTTTATCTGCAGTTTATGCGTACAGAGAAAATAGCCTTTCGGGTACCTCGGCCAGTTTAAAAGCTAATCTGGGTTTCTGACAGATTTTTTTTCTGATAAAGCTATCAAGGGGTTAAGCAAAACTCGGACATGGCTTTTTTCCGAGACTCATAGTAATTACATATCACGGAAGGAATTCCAGTCAGCACGGTCATCTTTATTTTTAAATAGATCCCTGATAAGCGACACTGTTAAAGTAGATGGGGTTTGTTCTTTATTCCACATAAGACTGAAAGGTCCGATACTGCTGAATATTATTATATTTAATTAATGTGTTAACATATTGATTAAAATATTTCAGATTTGAGAGTCGAAATTATGACAAATTTTAATGATTTTTTTAATTGAAAAGTATTTAAGTTTATCCTGCAAGTCCTAAGGACTATATTTTTTATGCGAACAATTAGCAGGGGAACAGACAGTTCACCTATGTTATCTGATTATATCTTCCCTGGACATTAACGATATCCAAAGAGCTGTTGGTAAGTTACAAGCTTTAATAAGGTTAAGATAGGATAGGTAGTTGGGTAGACTGGTATGGGTATGTTTCTCCCGAGCTTAGGTATAAAGTTAAATGTCAACTTGAATAGAACACAATAGAAACCATTAATCAAATCGGTAAAAATCATTTCCACATTTTCGAGTTCCTGATTAAAATAAAAAAAATTCGCATCAGTCTAGGGTTTGAAGACCACATATTCTAATTGAGCCGTGGATTCACCACGTATAAATGCCTACATTTGTCTAATGAAATGTGAGTAATGCCGGATATTTCTGCATAGTATAAAAAATTAGGTATACAGTCTCCTCGTACAAGATTATCTACCAAGTTGATTATTCACTACTCTTTACATAATGAGTGATGATAATATATCAGAGTAATTAACTAAAGGTAGTTAAAGTGTCTGAGCTAATGTTATTTTTGTTTTGATAGGTCGAAAGAGTTGTAGGCGTTTGAGAGGCTTAAAAGTAAAATAAACTTTTTTGCGGATTATATTCATGTGCGACGTCTATGATAACTGATTAACCCCCAAGTTTCTGCCAGAATCAGAAAAGGGAATTTGAATATGGTCATATATTAACGGCCGGAAGCTTTGAAAAATTTAATCATTGTAATTAATATGACCTACCAATAATTTACACTCTGGATTTTACGGGATTTACAAAAGGGTCGAAAGATTATGCCCATTTATTTATAAAACATAAATCAGAATTGAGAATTGCATCTTAAACACCAAAGTGAAAATACAAATTTCCAGCATAAAGATGAAAATGTTAGAAGATACGACAGAAACTAGAGAATTAATGAAAATGGAAAAAAGGAATGGGGATAAGACACTTTAGTGAGTTACACCAGCAGTAAAGTTGCGCCAATCAGAAGACTCATCCTTATCGCGAATACATTGCAAGCGTCCATAAGGCTAATAGTGAAACCAGAAAGTAATCGAGTGCAAGATACTTAATGATGACAGAATTCATAAAGACGCGTCGTGATCAACCGAATTGAAAGCTCTACTGAAGTGAAATAGCATGAGAGTTGTGAGATATTTATTGGCATATTAATTGTATATCATAAAATCTTTTACTAAAGCACCAACTGTGCTATAACTAGGACGTACTATTAGAAGTAAAGACATGAGAGAGTTGCTTTGAAACTATTGCCTATAAAATTTCAATAACATAGAAAGAAAAATATACGATGAAAATAAGATATAGCTGAGAGGTTAGGAATTTTTGGAAGAGGAATTATTAAAACTTTTTCCGGAGACTTGGAAAGGAGCAAGTGTTTAATGAAAATTTTATAAGAGATATTATAGGAAGGCGTTCATTGGAAATGGGTCTTATTATTCGGACCCATATACCATAGCAACCAATTTCTTTAAAAGTAATGAATGATATAGCTTCACTTAGTTTGTCCTCAATAACATCGCTTAATTCAAAGAAAATTGAGGTTTCCAAAGATTAGAAAGAGATTTAATGGTGGAAGATTAAGATAAGTATTCATAGTAATTGAAGGTACAGAAACATATCCGTTAAGATCATTTAGTTTAGTATGACAAATTCCCTTGGCGTTACCTTTACCTAAACCTCTTAAAAATGTCCACATTTGCACTGAGTGAGTATTCTCAAATACGTCATGAATATGCCTTCTCTTTACATCACGACATATATTCTGTCTTTGTGTTAGATTATCTTTGTAACATCCTTTAGCCCTTATCCCTTTATCCTTTTAGGTCATGAATATCTTTATTAAAGGAGTAACCCAAGTGGTCGGACACTTTGACTTATCTCAGAGGCTCATGCTTATAAAAAAATATTTATGATAATTTAATTAAAAGCATCTGCATCATATATGTTGCATAATAACGCAACAGAGGACTGATCGATATCCTTCAGATCATATTTTAATAGTTTCCAATCGATGGACTTCAAACTTCTCAATAGTATTTTGACTTGCATTTGGGATTTTCAATTTTGTAAGATAGACAAATTAGATTGTGATATAAGAATGGAGAGTTTTTTTCAGAAATATCATGAAATAATCAGTTAAAATCTGAAACAATTACTTGGATATTTTATTTATGAAAAGAAACACAAAAAAGCAGACGGTTAACCCGATAGTAAGAGGTTCCGTTGCCCTAAACACGCACAACATTCGGAGAGTCGAGAGTGTGTCAACCTTGGAAACTAGATAGAATAGATTTGTTGGATAGGACGGGGCGGATTAAGATTTGGAGGGAAACGGAGTAAGAAAAAAAGGGTAGACATAGCAATCTGGCAACCTCAAAACTCAAGCATACTTTACCCACTCCATGGGCAAGCGTGGGCGTAGAAGTACAGCTCTATCACCTCAGTATCAACACAAAAGTCAGGAATAGGAACCTTCATTTATTTCTAAACACCTCAATTTTCCGGGACCTCTACACTTACACCCTTTACATACTTCGGAAGCACTTACAGTCAAGAAATATGAGGGTTCTTAATTTGTCAGAACCTTGTGTTTTAAACAGTTAAATATATGTTACCAGACAATTCGATGACACGTTGACTTGATTATAATAATAAATTACTCAAATCGATGTACTTTTCAGAAAGTCTGAGTCATCAAGTTCAGACCTGATAATGAGATCTTGAAGAAATCTAAGGAGCTCCTTAAAATTTATACGCACACTTGAGGTGATTTTGTTACAATATTGTGCAGCTCACTAATAATTATGCAGGTCAAAAACATTTACAAATACAATGAAATAATACTATGGTCATTTTTATCCGACATACGAATCGTATCCATTTTGAGGCATGTACAAGTTTTCAATAGGTATTTATTACCAAATTATATTGCGATTCCATAGACGACGGTAAAATTAAAATGTTTTTCATGCAAAAATGTATAAATTTCTTTTCTTTGAATTGACAACTAGTATAAATCTATTTAAAAAAACAATATGTCGAGATTTTTGATAGCTGTTAGGGCCACGGTAGTGCTGCTGACAATCCGAGGAGAACAGGAAACTACCACTAGTGTTATAAATGGGGAAGTTTGTATAGTATAATTGGATATTTGTTGCTCTATCATGCAGAAACAGTAAATTGGATCTGTATGAAATTGACATGTAAATAGTTTATAATCTGGAAAAACATATGGGACAAAGTTTGAACAAATCCGAAAAAAACAGCTGAAACGATTTATGTCTGACTTTCAAGAAATTTATAAATAAGAAAACTATTTTATTGTCCTGCTGAAAATTATCATCATATATCCTTAGACATAAATGTTCATGGGACGCTAACAACTTAACTTGGTAAAGAAGTGTTGAATCAGGTCAACAAATTTCGCTATTTAAGGAGCACTATAACATCCAAGTATATTTTCGACGCCGAAATTAATATATTCAGTTAGGACGTGGACTGTGTATTGTCGCCATATCTACATTGTAGACATTTTATCTTAGATGGCTCAGAAGGATACTTAATATCCACTAGCCTGATCGCGTCCGGAATACCTAAGTGTTCTGTCAGGCCCAAGTGCATTGTAGTCTATAATATAACATTAATTTTACGGTTTGACAACTAAATATGTAAAGACGTTAGGTAAGCAGCTTCTATGTGGGTAAATAAAAATAGCATATTTGGTACCACGATTTTACGATAAAAGTTTTCAAATCATTAGACATAATATCATGAATACTATTTACTTTTTATATAGAGATGATTTTTAAATGAAAAGTCAAGAATAAACCTGCGGTAACATGTTTGTGAATACCATTTTTGTCCATCGATTCAAAGGCTTGCTTTAAAAACGATGCAAAAACGTTTTAAGAACGAAAAAATGGATGGCCAATGGAAATTGTCAAATTGCTTTCATTGAAGATGACACGGGATTTATAGCTTCCAGTGCCGGGTTGTACAAATTTAATGCGTTGCTTAACGTAAGGTTTAGTTCTATATTTTACGGTAACGCCTCCATAGAAATATTCTTTTCTGATTTATAGTAAATGACACCTTTTCTTTCTTCATTCGATGAATGCTATTATGATTATGATGAATGATATTAGTTTCTAGAATTTACTACTAAAAGGATGCTTGATTGTCTTTCTATTTTTAAAAATCTTTTGAAAAATTTAAACATTACGTGATAAAAATATTGAAAGATATAATTGCACACTATTTAGCAATATATATTACAGAAAATGCACTGATTATTATTAACAAACACATAACCTTATAATATATGTAAATTTAATAATTAATGTAGTAACATATTGGTTAAAATGTTTTAGATTTGAGAGTCAAAATTATGACAAACTTAAATGATTTCTTTAATTGAAAAGGATTTAAGTTTATCTTGCAAGTTCTGAGGCCTATTAGTTTTTATTCAAACAATTAACAAGGGAACAGACTGTTGACCTATGTTATGTGATCATGTCTTCCTTGGACATTAATGATATCCAAAGAGCTGTTGGTGAGTTCTCAATCCTCATCACGAAAAACCTGCATATCTCAACAATGTGACTAGTTACTGTACGCCTAAACAATACCTACCTTTATGTTTATTGTATTTTTGCTGTACAGTGGGATGACGCTTATTACTGCTCTGCAATACTTGTTTTTATTATATTTTAAGTTGTATGAAACATTACAGGGGTAACGCACACATTTTTAAGGAAAGGTTATTATATTTCACGGAACAATTATAATTCGCTGATGTCAACTATAGTCATAACACAATATATAATACACATACACTTTTTAATTTACATACATATGCACAAGGATACAGAATTCCAATTACTGAAAAGGAACCCGGATACAGGCAATTTTACTAGCGTCCACCCATTTTTCTCACTGTGACGCGGATTCCGTGATTATAAATATTATTAGTCAAACTAGATATATCTATTAAATAGAAAATATTGAAAATATATTCTCAGATATGGATTCCATGTCAATAGCATGGGTTATTGAGTGCGGTATCGATGAGATCAAAGACAAAATTAACTTACCAAATCAAACTTTAAATATTATTTTGCAAAATATTTGAAATATAAACTGTAACATGACAGGCTTTACCGCTCTTTTGTAATCATTCAATCTTTGGAAATCTCTTGGGACATCATTGTATTATTGGAATGTTGGTTACCAGGGACAAAATAAATACCTGTAATTAATGACTACGCACAAGCCCCTGCCACAAAAATAATACCCAGAATGAAGGAGTCACTATATTCTGCAACAAGCCAACATTGTTAAATGTGGAGATATTATTCTTATAGATTTTAGTCTAATATTACAACAATATTCACCAAAGATTAACAAAAACCACATGTTGTGTTTTCGGAACTTGACCGAAAACACAACAACAATATAACATCCATCATAACTTCTGTCACGAATAAATGTTCCAAACAGGTTAAAACAACAAAAAGGTAATTCATCCAAAAACCTTGAAAAACTAAAAGGCTTCAAAGATGTATAAAAAATAGAGATAAACGAACATATAAAGATCCCGAAATCGTGACTACCACCACCACATACAAATAAAGCGAATACAATTAAGAAAGAAAAGCGATGATATGAAAACGAAACAAATAAAAAGCGCACCGAATAACCAAAAACAATTATGGAAAATAATAACAAATGTAAGTGGCACAAACCTAAATTGCGACCATTCTTGAACACTGCTGTCGAAATATGCTCCAAAGCAGCGTATTAACGATGTTAATAACTTTTTTGCAAATTTGGGTAAAAGTCTTGCCATTAAAATGTCCTCCAGCCTAACCAACCAGTACTTCTCTTCAAAGTCTGTTAATAACACCAGTACTAGAAGATGACGTCCTTCAAATAATAATGGGACTAGAAATATACCGTGAGCTAGGAACTTATCTCAGTTAAAGTTGTCGGACGATATGCCGCTTTAGTCCCCAAACTAAATACTCACATATGTAATTTCCCAGGGCGTTTTCCCTCAGCATTCAAAAAATGCCTTATCAAATCAATCCACAAAGACGTCATTAAAGATCAAGTCTACAACTATAGGCCCATCTCCATTCTGTCAACGCTTGCCAGGATCCTAGAGCACATAAAAACGATAGGTTATTCAGATACCTCGAATCCAATAATATGTTACCATCTACTCAATAAGGTTTCAGTATCGGGAGGTTCACCAACGATGCTGTACACGACCTAATACAATCCATCGGGACTTCACTAGATGACAAATAGAAGTGTATAACAATCTTCCCTAACCTCACCAAAGCGTTCGACACCGTACTATCCCACATCTAAAAAACAAGAAGGCTTATATGTCCGAGGAATACCACATGTTATTCACCGACTTGCTGAGCCATAGAACCCAGTGTACAAGAATAGATGAATGGACAAGCGACGAAAATTATCTGACCTTGGGGGTACCTCAAGGCAGCAAAGGAAAGAATATTTCCCACTCTTTTCCTTATATACATCGACAGCTTGTGTCAACTGCAATACAAAGGGTGAAACATTTTTTCTTTTGCTGATGACACTGCTTTATTCTTCGCAGAGAATACTTGGGAGGATACGTATTAAAAGCCCAAGAAGGCTTTAATAGAGTGAGGATTTGGCTAAGATCTAACCTGCTTACCTTAAATATTGGCAGAACCAAAATAATACCTAACACCCTCAAATTAAGTTATTTACCACCAGACACTTTGAAGATTACAGCCCACGATTGTACCCGGAACAGCCCTAGTTGTTTCTGCCTTATCCTACAAAGTACTGAGACTCATAAGTATTTAGAAGTAACATTAGATCACGATCTTAGCTTTGGTCCACTCGTAGAATCACTGACAATAAGACTCCGTAAGTTTCGCTGGACGTCAAACCATCTAGATGGTATATAGTGATTTGTGTACGTCACTTATAATGTACTGTATAACCCTTTGTGGTGGCATGGCCAAAACTACCCTATTAGAAATTAAGCGCCTCCGTAGCCTAGTGTAGGCTTTGTAAAACGGAGACAAACCCAAAGAGTGTTCGAATCCCGCTAGGAAACAATGACTTTGTGTTGTTGCTCCTTAGTTGGTTTAGGGCAATGCGGGCTGATCATCCGATTACTTACAAAGAAAGATGATCCATGCGTCGCATAGGCATGTAAATATTTGGTCCTGCGTCTGATCTCTCTCCGGTCGTGTTGGATATCCGTCCCATCAGGCTATGAGAGTAAAGGTATAGAGAATGCATCTGTGTTTGCGTGTACATTTGTGAACTATAATATATCCTGCGCAGTAGGCTAATTTTGGAGTAGATTGGCCACCGTGGCAGTAATTCGGTCAGGAGGACTGTATTATTATTAATTGGAAGTAGAAGGAGCACAACGAAAGATACTAAAGTTTGCTGCAGGAACCAAAAGTGTCCAGAGTTATGCCAGGTCCCTTATTACCTGCTCAAAACTGCTACATCCAAGCGCTTCTTCTGCTATCTAGGACCCTACCTCTACAATAAATTTAATAATTTATTAAACATATAACCTCTGCATAAATACATACACAAAATGTCTGATTCTGACATCTGTTTAGATGCCACTGAGGAGATTGTGGATAAATTGGAACGTCTACAAAACGCATGTATTCGATATATATTCGGGTTGAAAAAATATGATCATGTGTCTGATTTTCGAAAACAGCTAAAATGGCTTCCTATACGTTTCTGTAGAAACACTCGTATCCTTTGCCAACTTTTCAATGTTTTGCATAATCCTTCTTGCCCTTCATATTCAACGGATCGATTTTCCTTCACCCATGCACCGAATTCTATTTGTAGATCTCATAAAAAATCTTTATTAAATATGCCACGTCATAAAATGAATTATTTCTCGAACTCCTTTTCAATTGATGGAGTAAGATTATAGAATTTACTACCATATAGAATAAGAGACGCTTTAACACTTTCTTCTTTCAAAATACAAGTTAAGGAATACTATCTTTCTCTGTCCTAAGTTCATAAAGATATGCTGGGTATACACAAATTTTCAGTTTTTT
>JAOCPS010277317.1:0-13226 GCA_025505425.1 Graphium colonna | reverse complement strand
TTTGGAGAGGATAGGAGTGGGAAAAGAAAAGGGTAGACATGGCCATCCGGCATCCCCCAAAAGTAATGCATACTTTAATCTTGATGCATGAGGCTTTTTGGTACCACTTTTGGACGTTGTCCTTTTATAGTTGTTATCCAAACGCTTTAATTTATGAGTAATTCTATTGATATACAAGAAAAATCCAACATATACAATGACCGTCTCAAAAAACTGCCGCGACGCAATATCAAAATGTGCACGCATTTTGCCTAAGAAAACTTCAATCATAGCTTTTTTCGCGTTGGATACTCTTTGTAAAAAAAACAATCTAATATCCTATATGTAAGATTAAATTTGGAAAACCAAAAAATAATGTTTACACCGTGTATGCATGTGTGTGTTGTAAGTAATTTCTAAAAAAAAACACCACGTCTTGATTCCCATAAAGACATTGCAACATTCAAGCTTGCGCTTATAGCGGATTAGCGAAAATCAACTCGCGGTTTATCTTATCTTTAAATGTTTACTAGTAATGTATCTCTTGTTCGCGTATAGAGATAAAATAAAGAAAAACATCCTGGAATGCGCGGTCCGTTGTAAAGTTGAGACATTCGCTGCGGTTAAAATTGTGTTTTCGTAAGACTTCCCTGGTCATTGAACTCGAATACGTGTATGTATATTACACACTAGCTAGTCCTTACAGCTTCATTTGCGACTCTGCGCTTATTGGACATGCGTGATGTTATTCAGCCTAAAGCCTTCCTCGATAAATTACCTATCCGGCTCTAAAATAATTTTGAATTCGGACCAATAGTTCCTGAGACTAACGCGTCCAACTTATCAAACAAACTCTAAAGCTTTATAATATTAGCATAGTTATGCTATATGCTGCGGTTTTACTCGAATGCGATCTCCCGCTTTTCGTCAACTTGGTTAAGTTTATAGTTGAACATCTTATTACAATACATAGTTAACTTTGTGGCGTAAAAGAAATCCTTTCGCTCATTTCATTTTTAAATTATTTTGGCAGCCACAGAACAGGCTTTGCCTAGTCATGTTCGATGTAACTGTAATTCTATGTATGTCGATAAATGTATTTTAATTTCATTTTCATGTTACAATTATTATTGGTCAATGTTAACGCGTTCTCAAACACAGAATAACTTTGTGTCTGCATGTAACTGGATACGTTGAAGACAAGACCACCATGACTGCTCGTAACAAACGTTAACGTAAACAAACAAACATTAATAATCTCGACGCTGATCTTATAGCTTACTCTGCTTTAACGGGCTCATCAAAATTCGAGCCCGGTGTCGTGCTTCCTCCGGTGAGTCACCAAGTAACTCTATATCTCATGGAGGGATCATTGCACTCCACCGCACATCTGCACTGGTAGTGGACAAAACGAAGCCGTTTTTCCTTTTTTTTTTCTTTTTTTTTGGCATTGCTTTTGCTGATAGGTGTAACACCGTCCGTCAGTATGTCACGGCTTTTTTCTATTACGAATCCACTTCACTGATCATGTATAATCATTGATATACTCAAAATACAGGCCCATACAAAATTAACAATTAAAACAGTTCATAATTTAACATCAATTTTACGGTTTTAACATTTTTTTGCTTTTCAAATTAGAAATTGCTAGAAACAAGTTACGTACAAGTTGTTTTCTGTTCAAACAACATTCAATATGGAAAAAATATAATTAACGTTCTTTAAAGAAAACCGTGTTATGCCGCGGACGTTTTTGAGACGCGATTGTGTATCTATTTTCTTTTCTTATATCGATGATAGTTCATAAATACACGAGCAAAATTTTTTATTATAGTTTGGTGATTACAAATTCTCATTGGTATTGATTATCCCTTCAAACTATCGCAATTTCACTTCCCGTCACCAAATGAAAAAGCATAGACATAGGTGACTTCTTTCAAGTTTATCGTAATTATACTTAACTAAGTCTTTAATATAACCTGGCTTTCTTAAAGAGCCGAGTTCTCTGTGAAATAATACAGCAAGTACCGATAAACTAGTTCATTAGGCAGTTTATCTTCAACGAGTTCAAATTGTCAGTAATAGTCAATGTAACCAGTTATCGTTCGTTCGATTTATACGCTATACTAGTTGATGTCATCGAAGATAAGCTAGCTGCCAGTAAGACGGTAATCGTTAACGTAAGAAAAGACAGTTTACGAAAACAGTTTCATCAACATCCAGCTTTTTTTTATGGAAAGGAAGACAAACGAGCAGACGATTCACCTGATGGTTAGTGATCACGTCGCCCATAGATACTCGCAACATCTATAAGGATTTGAAGGGGATAGGACTGAGAAAATAGTAGACATGGGTATCTGGCATACTTAAAAGTCATGCATACTTAATTTTACGCCGACTTTGTTAAGGGCGGTGGTACTTCCTCGGGTGAGCGCGGCCGTAGAAGTGCAGCAAAAACTGTGAAAAGATGTTATGGTCTACCACCTTCACATGCTAATAAGCGTATTGTAGCGTGCGTATTTATAATTTAAAAGGAGTTTTTATCTATATATTTTTTGATTACAGTAAACAATGTTAAAAGTTGTCGTAAAGGCATAATTTATTACCTTGACCTAAAATGGCTTTGACTTTAGGGAAAGTCCGCCTTAAGGTGATTTTTATATGTATTTATATATTAATTATAATCAACGCAACCGAAGATAACATTCCAAAGATAAGACTGAAGATATAGTATACGGTAAATATTATCCTGGTTGAGTTTCGACCAAGGCATCTAAATCATTTTTAGAGACTAGTTGTTACCCATATTTTATTGGTTATCTATTAATTTGTTCCCTAGGTCGATTTTATCGATATGGATGTGATAACTGAAATCATTTTTTGTATATCGATCGATAAGCGTCTTCGGCATTTTCCACTAACCGCCTTCTAACGATTTTGGATAAAAAAAACTGGACTTTAAATTATGCAGCTTGATTATGAAATCAAACTTATTTTTAATTTATCTTTGCTTTGTCAATTATTTAAAGAAATATTTTTTTTATATCTGCTTTCATCTTTCTTCTTAGAACACATTAACTTGTGAATCGATAGTTAATTCGTGGAGTAGTCTATCCGTTTAGTAAACCTAAAATTTTAATTAAAATTACATGATTAATACATCTTATTGACTTCTATTTGTCATTTCAAGGACAAGGGACTTTTGCTCTAGGCATCAAATTGGATTTACTCGTTAACATAATGTTAGAAAACTCATTTCGCTGCGCCCTTGGCGGGGTTACGCTGTTCAACATTGGACGACTTGTAAATTATGCGCTACATGAACCTAACTGGAATAAGGTGAAATTTCAATTTTAGTTTATTTAAATATCAATTCCTTAAATCAAAAGTAGCTGAAAATCAGTAAATAAAACTGAAATTATAAAAGTCCCAGATGTTAAATAAACTTGATAAAGTTATTACGTCTTCTAGTTAGGAATCAACCAACGAGTATGATTCGCGAAGCCTGAGCTAAAAACATGTCATCATAATTTTTTTTTAGCATAATAGTAAAAATTATTAATGTCGAAACTATTTTATTGTTCCATCATTAAACCACTAATAAAAAAAACATAAAAATGTTTCTCCTATAATGGTAAATATTTCAAGTTTAAAAAATGTTTTTTTAAACAAGCGTATATAATATGCGTATAGTGCTCTTCAAGACGACTCACACGAGCCCAAACTCGATGGGTTTGCGTTGTTTAATCGGGGAGTTCCCACGTTCCAGCTCCAGCATCAGATCGGCTTCATATCATAATATTGCATTGTCATGCGATATACATACAAAATTTTAAGGAAGTGGGTCAAACTTGCAAGATTCCATTTGCACAGACAACGGGACAGGTGCAACTAAATAAAAGCTTGTACAAGCTTATTTTCACAGGAAATTTCAAAATCCGGCTTCAAACGCCTTAAAGTGTACTCTTGAAACATATATCTTCTCCGTTACATTGATTTTAAAAAGAAACTACAAATCCATTTGGACCATTGTGGAACCGTACACTATAATTTCATTAGAAAGAAATAGAGTAAGAAACCGCATTAGAACACACTATAATTTTCTTGTTTAAGTGGTTGTTATAAAGTTATATTTTCTACTGTCGCACAGTTGTGCCTTGAAATATCTAGAGTAAAATCACCATCTGTTAACACGAGCCAGAGAAATAAGCGTTGGCCGCATAGGGCGAATTGAAATTGTAAATTGTTTTCCTCCCACGTCCCCGCAAAGTGGTTTCCTGTCCGTTTGTCCTATTTAATCCGTAGGAAATACCGCCGTGGGCGGGTCTAAAATTATCCCGGACGGGGTACGGCGGGGCGACGCGAGATTGCCGGCTTTCTCTGCGACAAGAGACGAGGGCGTAGGCTCAACTGCGATCGTATAACTGTAGTATGCTTTACATAAGTTAGCACAGGAAGAAAATGCTACGTTTAACTAAAAAGCTCTACAAGTTTACGTACAAACTAAAATTTCAGTGTGCATGCAGTATACAACACGCAGAAATGAAGTTAATATGGAAGGTAGTAGAAAAAATAAAGAAAAAAAATATTAAAAAAATTAAATTACACAATTAGTACATGCTGGTAAGGAGGTAGGTAATAATAGGTAATTCTAGGTAATAATATGTCGAATAAATAATTGTAAGCAGTTATATTTTTTTATCATGTATGTATGGATCAGTTGCTAATCATACACTATATGTATATTTCATATTTTTAAAACAATTATCAATAACCTTTTTCTTTGACACGTGTGATGAGTAAAACTGGCGTGGTTTTACTAAGCTTGTTTCTAAGGGATATAATATACAAAAACTAGCAATCTTCACACCTCTCTATATATTTTAAATGTACTAAATTTCACGCTCCTTTGTCAGCTCAATTTTAATAAAAAGACTGAAAGTTCTTATAATAAATCAATCTAAAAAGTTATATTTCACAATATTAAGTATGGCGTTGTTTATCGTAATACATATATTTACATACATATAAATAGATGCATGTTTGTCTAGATTATCTTTACGATCTATGTAGAGCGGGTAGGGTAGAGAAATAACCCTACTCTCCACTCCTACCACATCAATTCACACGCACCCTTTCAATCTTTGAAATTCATTTCTCCCATTAAAATTTCCTTTCCCAATTACAGCGGTTATCCTCAGACTTTTTAATCTTTTCCCCTATCCGTCTTCAAATTAATGGAAAATGAATGAAGAAAAATAAATGTGGCAGTTTATAAGAATTTCTTTTAAGGGAGGTTTTCAAATTGATCGTAAGTTTTTTTGGAAATATGTTTGCCGATTTCTCCAAAAATTATGAATCGATCCAAAACTCTTCAGTCTTTTTTTTTCAAAATATTGACTTTTGAAAAAAAAAAAGAAGAATTTACGAGGTGGTCCCACATAATTTTCACAAAAACGGGTCCAACATTTTATTTTTAAATCAAAATAACCGAAAATGATGTTTCGAGAACGTTTGCTTCTAATGCGTTTTAACGCTTGGTTTCGCTGTTTTTTGTCAAAATAGTTAATATTCTTATGTCTAACCTTATATACTTAGACAAGCGTTGTATTTTAAATTTATTTTGTTCATAATTGAGATTTTTAACATAGCATTGAAATGCCCTTGTGTATTACTTATGTAAGGGCTAATAAATATAATACTAAATATTTCTGTAGTAGTTTATTGTTACATAAAAAAAGATGTTACTTATTTTTCCTTCTGGCCTTTCGATAACTGGCCTTTTAACTTTATTGTAATAATAAATGTTCCGTACATTAACTCAGATATAACCTATATGTACCATTACTTATCTATCTGTCTGCCTTCTGACTATACAAACGAACAAACTTTCATATGTTTATTATCAGTAGGATTAGTATAGGTTTTCATTATTGTTGTATGTTCAAGCTAATATGTACATAGTAGCAGCGTGGGGTTTAGGTTTGCTTTTTTTTAATTTCCCTTCGCTCTATTATTAGAAGAAAGCGACGATGGCGCCCGTTGCCCGTAATCGAATTTGCACAGCCAATAGAACTTGAAACACTGTTTTATCAGCCATTTTTTTAAAATTTAAAACCTTCAAATAAGGCAATAAAGTCTTTTTTCGAACGTGCCCGTGTTCAACGATCTATCCAAATGATGCGATGCGTCTTGAGGGATCGTAGAAAATTAGAAATTCGATAAAAATATCCACCAAAATTTTGTAAGTTATATAAAATATATAAATCCCTAGAAAATTAGTTTTAGGATACCTTATCAGTCGCTTTAGGAAACTACTGTATCGGTAAGTGTCGGAAATAAGTTGCATCTAAAGACATCGATGTTATCGATGTTTTCAACGGTTTGCGTCGCAACACTAATTTCGAGCCTGTCCCGACGGGCGACGCATTTATTGCTAAATGCGTCGCCCACTGACACCGACACTGTTTAGTCTGAGCGGCGTAATGCCATATCTGTTATGGGATACGAAAGCGCGGATTAGCATCTCGATGGAAACAAAGCAGGTACATGCGCTAATAGGGACGTGCCATGAAATACTCGTGATTAACTCGACGGCTCTCAGTTGTGGCTGTGCCGCCCCGTACGTGACTCCAGTGCTCTATTGTGGTAATATTTATCAAACTATTGCCATTTACAATTTTTAATAGAATTCGCTGACGGATTTGAACCGGTAATTTGGACGCTGTCGCTTTGTTTTATCGTCCCAGTGCAGCGTGAGTAATATTTATCGGTTTTTAAAAGGCAGAGTAAAGGTCTTTTTGTTACTAGACTTATATTTGTATTGTTCGTTGTAGTTGGGTAACCGTAGCTGGTAGTATATTATGAACAGAGATAAAAATCAAATCATAAAAATATTGATGAACAAATAGTCATTAAACTATAGTTTGGTTGAGTTTTGCCCGATTTTTTTTAAATTTTTAAACAACTTCGTAGGCATTCTCCATATGCATCTATTACCGCAATATTAAGAATATGTTAATAAAAAGGGTACAAGGAGTATGACTTATCGAATAAATATATAGTTGCCATTCGAATAGAAGCCGTTGTTCCACAAGCAACATCGTGTAATCTTATATTAGAAAAAAAAACGACTAATTCGTCCGGCGGCCCTTATCGCGGTCGCACGAATTCCCACGTTCGGGACCGGTGTCATATTGGCGCTCGAGTGGCAACACTCGCGTGGTGCGATGACGCCAGCGTCGCTCTCGGCGTGACGTCGGCCGGTGCCGGTGCCGCGGAGCGAGCGGCCCGGTCGCCACCTCGCCAGTCTCTGCACGCCCGCGGCACTGACCGTGTCGTACCGTTGCGATGTAAACGCACAGCACTAGTGCACTGTCGACGACAGCTCTAGTTGGACCAACACGCACTCTCTATTCGACCCACGGATACATGTAAGTGACGTCCTCGTGTTATACGTGCATCGACGCCGCGTGTGCAACGGAACACAAGTGTTTTACCGATATGGTAAATACGGTGAGAACGATTCGTGAACAGTGCAGTGTGTTTTGGCTTTGCTCGATTTCGTTTGTTCCCTTTCGGGCGGCGAGCAACAGGTGTCCCGAGCGCGCCGCGTCATGTGCGCCTGCCTACGCTCGGCGTTGTTAGTTTTACCCGCTACATCTTATCAATTCGACGCGGTATAGAAAGCCATCGAACTCGTATTTAATCGCTTACGCTAGCGCTGGCACGTAGTTACCTCTATTCTGCACGTTACCTTTTTTTTTTCAAACACCATTTTGTCAGTTAGACAGCTCCAAGAGCCCGACGGGGAGCGTTCAGAACACTATCCGTCGCGACGTATTCATTGCTTCCTATATAATAGAAGCACTCCGTCTGGTGGGCGGAAATTGTGCCAGTGAATTGGCATCCCGCTGGGCTTTAGTTTAATTACCACGCGTGCACTCTGTTCGATTAGTATTTTTCGCGTACCGGCTCACACATTACGGGTGCGGCATATAATCATCCCTCCCTGTTGGCCTACAACATTTTATACCCCATTTGTTTCATAGCCTACCACTAATGCGAAGTCTGACCCAGAATGTGAATTATACTACTTATAGGATCGTTTGGTGTTTAATAGCATATTTTTTTTCTTGTATGTAAATTAATTTAGCACTGTCCGGCTTCCACGAACGTGTTATGTCATTGCCAATGTCGTTATTTCACGGTCGGTGGCCGTTAATAGCTGTGATTATCTGTTCCGAGGCCCACTTTTTTATATGTGACATATTATAATATTTCGCCTCATTATATATTACATCACAACTAGTATACAAGCTGGTGAATACCGCGAGTCCCAGCGGTAAGGGTATGTGGCGGCCTAAACGTAGGTGCGTCTATTTATTTGCAGTATCTTTTAGAGTAATTTAGATGATGCATCAGAGAGGTAAACACCATTATACAAACAAATGTGTTTACTTACAATTAAGTAGTTCCTCAAATTACGTTTTCCAGTAATAAGGAAAACGCAGCTGTTGATACGACGTCAAAACCGCTATTAGCTAATGACATTAGGACGTAGTCAATAAACACGATATCGTTATATTTCCGTTAGTTTCAATTCAGTACTAATCTGTTTAAAAGCCAATTCTAGGTCAATACTTCGTGAAGTAGATTTATGTTAAGATAATTAAACAAAGTACACCGAATCTTGCTTTTTCCATGTCCTTTTTTATATTTATTATTTAAAAATAAATAAAATACTCGCGATAATAGCTACTCTTTTCAAACATTACAAAACTTCATAATATTAACTTGTTTTCATGTGATTGTTTCGTCCGTGCAAACTTACGGTAACACCTTTTTGTCTGTGTTTTAAAGAAAAACACAGACCACAAAATGTATCAAAACACGATGTTGATGGCAATCGGTCATTATTCCAAATATTTTGTCTGAAACCAAATGTAATTGGAAACGTAAACATCTTGATATCAACGTTCTGACGCATATTCTCGGAATTAGTACTTCAAATAAGTAAACTGGACCAAGATCGTAGGTTTATTCGATCGTTAATCTGATTTATTAGCGAGTTATAGGATATCTACAGTACATGAATAATGAATGTGTGTGGCCATACTGCTTGTATTTTGAGAGATACGTGCGCTAATTCTTCACAAATCTCTTGATCTTTTGTTTTTAAAAGTTTGATAAAATGTCTCTGGTGGTGTTTACCTGTTACTTGCCGCCGTTTCACCTTCGCGATTTCTTTTTGTGGTTTTTTTTACATCTGTTCTATACATTCATCCAGATACTGACTATGTGTGTAAATTTTATCCGAATTCATTCAGTAGTCCTTGCATAGATTCAGTCTTTTTTTAATTAAAGAACTTTACGGATTTTATCGCGGTTTATTTTTAATTATTTTTATCACCCGACGTTTCGAACCCTTTACAGCGTTCATGGTCACGGGTAGAAAGGGTCCGAAACGTCGGGTGATAAAAATTTAAAAATAAACCGTGATAAAATCCCTAAAGTTGTTTAATTTTAAAATGTCTAATATTCGCGTATGTCTCAGAAACAAAACAGATTCAATCTTGATAAAGGATTAAACATACAAATTTTAATTTATATAATATTAGTATAGATTCATATCAGAATTCTATTATTTTTGCATTCTTTGTAAATAATTATTGTTAAGACTCTTTTTGTTGCAGACTCATTCAATGAATATTATATATTCCTACATGGATTTACCATGTTATTAGACGATGATATTTAATCATGAGCCGCAAAGATGTTTTACATGCCGACTGTACATTCTATGTGTAATCGTGACACTACGATGTGCCATGTGTGGCTCTCCACAGTAATATATTCGTTTGCACAGTAACCAGTTTCCCAGTAAAAGAAAAGCGTAATATATATTTCACAGAAGCAACAGCGTAACTATCTTTAAACGCATTCGAAGAACATTTTTGCGCAACGGAGTTGTTTCAGTTATTTTAATTTCAACAAGAGACTGTTCGACCGATTTTTATGAAAATTATATGGGACCTCGTAATTATAACCTTAAATAGAAAACGAATTTTAACTAAAATACAATGCAATTGAGAACCTCCCACTTTTTATAAGTGGGTTAAAAGTTCAGATATAGAAAAGACATTAATTCATACTAATGTTTTTTCTACGCGGAATCAAATCGGCGATCACTGCAATGCACCTTGTAGCTGTATTAATTGAGCTTATAGGACCTTATCGTGCGTAGCCAGTGATAATGATAAGGCGGTTTTATTAACAGAATTTATCGTTTGAAATAATTGAACGTACTGCTTAATTCTAAATTCAGTCCTTTGTTAAGTAAGTTTGTCTGTCTATAGCAGTCTCTTTGTCTGTGGGTGTCAGCTATTTTTATTGTACATCTACTTTGAACTCAATATCAAGAAATGTACAAAAATCATTATTTTGGCGATGTGTAGTTGACAAAAATAAGGACTTCTTTCTCTCTCTCAATATATATTTCCTAAATAAACCGTCTATAAATATCAAAACGATGAATAAGGCCGCGTTTTTTGAACGAACGTTCATTCTTATAAATCATTCGAATGTAAGCACAATAAATTTGTCCAAAAGCGCGTGAGATTCGGCTCACAATGCTGCCTAGAGCCGTTCCGTGTGAATAGAATTCTCAGAGCCGTAGTTATTTATAGTACCTCGTAACGCTGCTGGGAATTTCTTGGAAAATATTTCCTTGGATTACTTAACCCGTCAGGTGTCCCCAAGAATTTGAATTAAGGTGCCCATTCAACTTGGTATTATTACTATTATTCTTTGAAGTAACTTAATTTGTTTATCTTAATGATAAACATTTAATTAATCCATTTATCTGCATATAGTGCTTCTGCAAATGTAATTATTTCTACGCTGGCTACTTAATGTTGTCAAATTTTTGTCCAATTGTTATAAAAATTGTTCATTCTACAGTTCCTTAGCAACAGTGCTTGTACATTTATATTTGAATTGTAAACGTGGTATTTTTTTTATGGAAAGAAAGACAAATGATCAGATGGTTCTCCCGATGGTAAGCGATACCGTCGCTCATAGACACACGCAACATCAGGAGAGTCGCGAGTACTTTGTCAATTTGGGAAGTTGGATATAATAGGTTTATTGGATAGGATGGGGTCGGGATTAAGGATTTGAAAGGCGTGGGAAAAGTAAAGGTTAGAAATGGCCATTCGGTATTCTCAAAAGTCATGCGTACTTTATAAGGGGCGGTGGTACTTACCCGAGCCAGCGCGACCTTAGGATTGCAGCAAAAGCTGTGAAAAGATGCTGTGCTGCAAGTTTAGTCGTATTTTTTAAGTTAGCCTTTTGCAACTAGTGCTTGTCTCACCGATGTAATCGTCCAAACATTAGTTCTACAGTTTAATAATTCAGAAAATTTTATTATGTGTTTCTAAAAAAACATTTGACCAAGCGCTTTGAGCTCTAAATTTCCGACGAGACCAAGGTCCGTCGTCTACGTCCTCTAACGTCGACGGCAAACATAAATCCGTGCGCAGGCGCCGTGATTGCTTCGTTAACGTCGCCACTCTCGATTTTAAATATAGAATGCGAATGTGTACGTCATTTTTAAATAAATATTTTGGATGTTAAACGTTAGGAAAACGTATTCACGTTTTACGAATAAATACGTTTTGGTTCTAACCCTCTTTCATAAATAACAAGCTATATCATGTCGACTATTTTGCCTTATTATTTGTTGCTCGTGTTATAAAAGTAGCTTGATGTTAAATAACGTGTCAATCTCGAGCAAAGAGCACAAAATATTTTATTTTCAATAGACTTGTCTGGAGATTCGATTTACTAAATCCTACAGATAGCTATGCTATTATAAAGTTTAAACAAACCGTATATTACTATACTGTTTGTTAATATGAATAAATGTCCGACAGTAAAAGTACAGATTTTTAATCGACTTCAAAAAAGGGGGAAAATTCTCAATTCGTTCTTTTTTTTTCTTATAGTGTATTCTTCCGAAATGGTCCAAATTTTTTTCAGAAAAATCTTTAAATAAGTTTGTTTTTAAATAAAAAAACAAAATTTAGAAATGTTCGTCGTACATATCTCCTTAACTTATGAACTGATTTGAAAAAAAAATTTTTTTTTTTCTGATAGGGGTTTTTTGTCTTTTTTTTTCTGATACACTACCACAATGGTCCTACAATTTTTTTTTATTAAAAATCGGATTAGTGGTTTGTTTTTAAAAACAAAATAACGGAAAAGATATGTTTCTAAGGCACATTTTTGAGATTTTTGAAGTTGGTTTTTGTAATTTTCTATGAATATGAACTTACATTTAGACAAAAATCTGTCAGCCCGTATATACATTCGTGAGTTTATAAAAGGATTACATGTTAGGCAACATACGGATCCAATGTTATTATATGAATATCGAAGTATGAGCTTCGCTTTGGGCTACGTGACTGAAGCATAAGCAATCCTACATTGCTACCGCAACACTAATCCACCGAGATTACAGGCGACTGGCCTTCGATACGAACTTATCATTTTAGATTTGAAGCGATGCACTCCATCTTTTTATGTAATTCACTCTAATCTTCATTCCATCGCTATCGGACAAGTAAAAGGATTCAAGTGACTGGTCGGTGCGTCGTAATCAATTCGCTCTTGACGACTGTCATAACATTTTTTTTATCATTTTTATGGTTCGTTTTTTTTTTTAATTTAGTCGTAAATGCATAGTTAAATTTGTACAGTAGTGGTCAACGAATACTGAAAATATTGGAGGTGTTATTAAGGTAATGTGGATGCCAAATATAGTGTATACTCTATATAACGACACTAAAGGTCTGTGCATTTTACGGCGTTACAGAGAGTATGTATCATTGCATGAAAGGCAAGCTAAACCAATCAAAGCAAATTGATGTTGACATTTTAGGGAGTTTTTCGTTAAATCGAGTGACGTTACATGGAGTTTACACTGTAAATATAGAGATATATAACCAAACATAGGCCCAATACCTTTTAGATGGAATGGAAGTATTCACTGAAAGTAAGGTTATTTTAACAGAAAAGTTAAAATAACCTTACTTTCAGTAAACTTACAAGAGACGGAATTAACAAACTTTAATCGTAATTTATCAGCAACACACACACACACACACACACATATACACACACACACACACACACACACATATATATATATATATATATATATATATATATATAAAAATATAAAA
>JAOCPS010277207.1:0-13227 GCA_025505425.1 Graphium colonna | reverse complement strand
AACTCTCCGGATGTTGCGTGTGTCCATGGGCGACGGGATCACTTACCATCAGGTGAACCGTCTACTCGTTTGTCTTCTTTCCATAAAAAAAAACACTAGGTTACGGGGATATTAAATTAACATTGTAATCAATAATAAACGTTCATTATAAGTAATCTGCATATGAACATGCATATCTCTTGAAATAATATTTTTTTACGAATTTATAAAAAAAAAAACTCTGTGTTAGAGTGTTATATTCAGTAACAGTATAGTTATTGAAGCATAAACATCTTAAATACATATCTTGTTGCAATCATGAGCCCGTTTGAAAGGGATGGTACCACCTAAAACTCAAAAGTAACGTAGACAAAAGTATGATAAGCTTGTTACGGTCTTACTTGCGCGTTTTGGTCTCTCGCCAAACCAGTGCAATGGAATTTCTGTACGCCATAATTTCCACCTTTGCACAGCGGGGATGACTCGCTGGCCAATGCCGATGAAGAGAGCCGATCTCGTTTGACTTCTTTTTGCATCATACTCGACTTTGCACGAAGGCAAATTGCAAAATTTGATCGGCAGTGGGACCCCACTGCCATCTTGCGGTGTGAACACTCAATTACCGAAATACGCTTTCACCTAAGTGCAATGAGTTAAGCGCTCTTCTCCCATGATGTCCATAAGTCAAGTGGGCTCGATGGAATTCCCGCTATCGTGCTGAGAACGTGTGCCCCAGAGTTGGCACTGGTCTTAACGGATCTTTTTCGGAAATCTTATACCTTAGGCGTGGTCCCTAAATCTTAGAAGGAAGCCACAGTGCACCCGATTCCTAAAAAAGGCGACGGGTTACCTGAGAAATTTTACTAATCGATAACTAGCTCTCTTGCAGATCAGAGCATCCAGGTCATTGTCGACGGTGCATGCTCCGTCGCAAAAACTATGAACGCTGGTGTCCCACAAGGCTGCGTGCTAACACCCACACTGTTCCGTGTGCATATAATTTGTTGCTCATCAAGGACATTTATTGTTATGCAAGTAACAGTACGCTTGACACTTTGTATACCGGCCGCGTAATTATTTGTCAGAACCGAGTCAGAGAGTGCCAGAACAAACTTGTGTCTGAAATTGAGATTTTGCATAGCCAAATTTCTGATTGGGGTTGACTAAATTTAGTCCGCTTTAATCCACAGAAGACACAAGTTTGCACGTTCACCGCTAAAAAGAAACCTTTTGTCGTGTTTCCTCACTTCGAAAACACTCTCCTGGTTGCCACAGCCTCGATCAGAATTCTCGGCGCCGGAATATCAAGCGACGTAAAGTTCCGCGGTCATAACGAAGGCTAAGCTTAGCTAGCTCTTAAAAAACTTGGTGTCCTAAGCAGAGCGAGGCAGTATTTTCACCTGACTCACCGTAGCCACGCATTGAGAGTGGAGAGTATATTGTTCTCATCTCTTGGTTGAGGCATCACATTGGGGCCCTCCTTCCATTTGATCGCATCCAACGTCGAGCTGTCGATTCGTTGACGACCGAGTTCTTTCCGATCGGCTTAATTCTTTGGCTTTGCATCTCTAAGCATTTTTTATCGTATTTGCCACGAGGAGTTTTCACAGGAATTGTTCCGATTATATATATGATGCTGAAGTCATACATCGAACTACGCGATAAACAAGAAAGTACTATACGACGCCATTTTGTTCCATGCATGTTACCTTTGGAGTATGAATTGATAAATTAATTATCGACAGCGGTATTTACGGACCGATACGACTTAGGGACCTTCAATAAAAAAGCTTACTACTATCTCAAAGGCACCGCTCTTGTAACTCCTCTGGTGTTGCGGGAGTCCATGGGCGGCGGTGTTCACTTACCGTCAGGTGAGCCGCTTAATCGTTTGCCTCCTTCCCTCTATTAAAAAAAGTATTGGATGTAACATAGAGGGCTATATTTGCTTATTGTTGTGCTAAGCGTGAGCAATTTTCTATACAAATTTATATAGAGACGTCGTGCAGTGTTGGGATGCACCACTGTATATCCTTACGCCTTGTTATCGATGGTTCGGTAAGAGCTTATTAGCTTAGTGAGAAATTAAGTTTTATTTAAGAATCTAAAATATAAATACGTAAAGCATAGCAAATTTTCGGGTACAACACCAGTCTAGCATCTTCCCCCATTTTAAGCCTTTAAGCCCCTTTATGGCCCACGCTTCAATTATTTTTTTTCTTTTTTTTTAAAAAAAAAAACGCTGCCCTAATTATAAAACCAAAGTCTTGTGTTACAAGGGCGTTTTACAAACATAAATCGCACAAAGACAAACACCCAGATCCGAAACAACAATTTGTAGGTCGTACAAATATTTGCTCCGTGTGGGAATCGAACCCAGTGTGTCGTCATATGTTGGTACCTTAATTGATTATAAAGATCTGTAAAAATCATATTTTGACAAATAAAGCTAATTTAAATTTGAATTTGAGCATGACCTGGTGATTGCGGGAAGCCGAGACTCCCGTCTGTTGCCAGACTCGGGGTTCAAGGAGCAAGACCTCTCTTCGGTCTAGTCGAGTATCTGTCCTAAAGGGCTATGAGAGTAAAAGAATAGTATCTCTGCGTACTCTCTCTCTCTCTCTCTCTCTGCACTTTTGCGTAGTTTTTTTTCTCTTATTAGATTAGCGCTCATGACCGAAATTCGATCAGGAGGACATAATTACAACTTTCGTTTCTTAGCTCCGTTTTTATTTTCTTATTAAAAACTTTTATATTTTGTGAGCTATTTTCTGCATCTAGAAAGTCTGCAGTAGATGTTTTTGATTTACTTCTGGCTGTAACTTATGTTTTTTTATGCAACGAATGAATGAATCGTGAAATTAATTTGTGGGATAGTTTTTAATTCCCGTTTAGCGAGCTATAAAAGCCGTAATAATTTATTATAACTAAAGAGCCCATTTAATATCACTAACAAGCTAATTTCAATTCGTTATTATAAATATATTTTACTCGACAAGTGCTGGTCTTACTTGATCAGTCACAAAGCCTGCAAGTAGCATAGTATATAAAAAAAAGCCACGAGAGTTAATTTATTTAAGATAAACTGGTGCCAACAGTATTACCCGCGTAAAAATTTCCTCTTTCAATTCATTTACCTAAAATATCAGTGTTAAATTTGGTGTTTGTTGTCACAGAAGAACCAACAAATTCAACGTCATATAGCAACACCATACGAGTGTATTGTAGAGCAATGGTGGCCCAGTGTTCTGGCGCTCGACTTCATTACTATTTACTCAAGGTGAAATTGTTAATCTTCAAATTGCAATTTTATGTTATGATTTATCACGTGTTCTACGGCGAAAGATCGTGAGGACACCTGAATATCTAAGAAATAATATTTCTAAGATATTTGAAGTCCACACCAGGGCCGCGTGGTGGACTAGGCGCTAAAAACTCTGCATAGACCTGGCCTTTGTCCAGCAGTGGGATAGTTTAAAAATAGGCTGTTACTTTACTTTATATATTGTAACGAAGACTATAATATAGTTCTTATAAATAATATTTAAATTGGAGACCTATTCCATGGACTTTTATTTAATGTTATTTGAAGAAGACTTTGATTTTAAAAACAATTTAAACATGATATTACATTTATTTAATGCTATGTTATTTGGGAGAGAACAATCTGTATGATTGGGCCTTTTGATCGGTTTTGTGATATTACAGGTGATTTTTTTATTCAGTTTAGAAATACGATTCCTCGTTAGACCCGCGATTATTCAAAAATCTTTGAATGGAGTTCAAATAATTTTTAAAATCGAAAAGAAGTTTTTTTAGTAAAATTTTCTATTTTTTATATTAAAGACACTTTCTCTAAATATGGTACACCTGTATAATTTATAAATCATGTTACGAGCATTACAAATCTAAATTGGAAGTTTAAAGAACTTATTAACAAATATTGAGGAAATCGTAACAAATTTTAAACCGGGTACGAGGTCAAACCTGCACCGCTAAATACGTATGCACATTGTTTCTTTATTTGTTTACCATTTAGAACCTCCGTATTTTACTGGTGGCCACACACCAGAGCATATTAGATATTTTTACAATTTATAATAGCTAAAAAAGTCTGTCAATAATCAAAAAATTATTTGAATTAATTTAGTATAATAAAACTCAGTATCAATTTTTTCAGTCCTATTCCTAGAATACGACCAATACTAAGCATTACGCAGCTCAATGCTATTAATTAATTTTCTATCAAAGTCATTCCAAGATTTGTGATTCAAATATACCACAGAGGTCAAACTTCGACCATAAGTTTTCTATTTATTTTCATTCTTAGTAAATAAAGGCCTCCTGACTGAATTTCGTCTACTTAGATATCAGCCAACTGCGCAGGAGATATCACAGGCGCACTGTCTGTTCCTTAACTCTCAAAGCCCGATTGGACGGCGATCCGACACGACCGGCGAGAGATCAGGCGCAAGACCAACTTTTTACATCCCCATCCAACGCATGGATCATCTTTCTTTTCAGAAAATCAGGTGGTTAGCCTACATTGCTCCATTCCGACCAAAAAACAACAACACTAAGCTATTGTTTCCCCACGGGATTAGAACCCACGAACTCCGGTTTATAAAGCAAAGATCTATACCACTAGGCTATGGAGACGGTTAATATTTTTTGTCTTTAATAAGTAATTTTTATAAAAGTTACACTTATAAATTCTCGTAATTCTTAAAAAAAATCGCTTGTATTCGAGTATTATTTATTGCGATATAATACTCGAATGCAAATGATTTTATTAAGAATTAAGAGAATTTATAAGTAAAAAAATACTATCTTCCAGTATTGCTTCTTTATGTATTTACTTCATCTTTCATTATTTCATACTCCTCCGTCCACTAAATTCTTGTAAACAGTTGATCAAATTTTTCCTTAAAGTGTTAATATTACGATAAAAAAATATATTTATGTTTTCACTTATTTTAAAGGTTATGCCAATGCGTCATCTAAACGGAACAACACATATTCATGGACATCAAATTAACACAGTGTCCCACACACGGGAAGTGAATCCGCACACAGCGACGCCATATTGAAAGGTTACGACGCACTACAGCGTTAGGGTGAAAGCGGCATCCGGTTTTCGTAATCGCGGATTATTATTCAATGTTATACGATTCTTTTAACGATCTTTTTTGCGAATTTTAATAATGTGTTCGCATTACGTAATATATATGATGTATAATAATATGTTTACATAATGTTCTACAAATACTTTAAGTTATGCTTATCAATAATGACAACCCAACGTCTGGTCTTCGATATTAAATGTTATCTAAATAGGTCATATTTAATGCACCGTTAGTTTTTTTTTTATGGAAAGGTAGACAAACGAGCAGACGGTTCACCTGATGTTAAGTGATCCCGTCGCCCATGGACACACGCAACAGAGAGTTGCGAGTGCGTTGTCAACCTGCGATATTGGATAGAATAGGTTTATTGAATAGGATGAGGTCGGGATTAAGGATTTGGAGGGGATAGGAATAGGAAAAGGAAAGGGTAGACATGCCCATCCGGCATCCCCAAAAGTCATGCATACTTTATTTTATGCCGACTTTATAAATGGCGGTGGTATTTCCCCGGGCGAGCGCGGCCGTAGAAGTGCAGCAAAAGCTGTTAAAGGATGTTATGCTTTATATTTTGTACTGGAATTTAACACTGACCTATTATCACAATTATTTAGAAAACTTTTTGTATCATCGTACCAACGCCATGTCTAATCAAAGCTCATGGCATTGATTTTTTTAAACCAAATATTGAAAAGTGAGTTAACGGTTCAGTGGTATTAACTGATTCGAAACCAATGTACAAACACAATATCCAAACAAATTTCTTTGCGTAGTCAACCTAGGAAATAATAGAAATACTTTTAGAATCGAGAAGAGGAAAGAATTAGTTAAACAAAAGGGTAGGAATTTTGATATTCATAGGTGGTAAAGCATAACATCTTTTCACAGATTTTGCTGCACCTCTACGACCGCTCTTGCCTTGGGAAGTACTACCACCCTTTATAAATTTGGCATAAAATAAAGTGTGTGTAAATTTTACACTGAATTTGTGTGTGACGTTACTGGCACCCACTTCCCAGGTTGAGTGGCCTGATATGGGCATCAAAAGCTGAATTTATTAAGTGACTGTATTATCGGAAAATTTCTGGGATTCCCCTGTAGTTTTACACATAGAAACTACCATACGCACTCGAAAAGTAACTACTACACTCAGTGTATACAATGGTTGGTACCAACATTGGTTGTTAATTAGTTATTGGCTTCACAAAAGGGATATGCGCCTAAATCATCTCGATAAATATTTAATATTATTATTAGTGTTCACACAGATATTATCTACATAGATATGTCAACCCAGTCATACCTTATCCATAGTATCACAAGCTGTCTGTATAACTTATAATGTAATGTGTAAAAGGCAATAACTAGTGTTTAAATTTTTATCAGATCACAAAATCTTTTTGTGGATTCGCTTTTGGGATTCGCCAGGATGTTAAGCAGTTTGGTTACTGTGAACTAGTTGAGAGCAATAGTAGTAAGTCATGTCCATATGCTTTGCGACTTAAAGTACCTAGAGATATCCATAAATAAAATGTAAAGCCTAAAAACGGCTTAACTTATTTGTCCATTTATTGTGTTATAATGTTAGTGGTTGTTCAATTCAGGTTCGTATAAAAATAAAATTCATAACAATGTACGGGATATTATTCATGTATGAACATTTTCTTAACGATTAAAATTGATAAATATATCAAAATCCTTTATGGCCTTGTGGTATATGGCCGTTGTGGGTTCGAATCTCGCTAGAGAACAACTACTTTGTTTCATTAGGGCATTACAAACCAATAACCCACTCGGATAAAAAGTAAAATGCTTTATGGTTATCATTAAAACCTCTGACATTCGTTATAGGATGTAAGATCCTTTCAATAATCTGACAACTGACCCGTTCTTTCAATGTAGTCCTTTGGTTTGTGGAGGTCAGATGCCACTTGCTCTGTGTAAAAATTGTATTCAGGTAGTATTTAGGTGGATTAGAAGGTGCTGTGGATTAGCTCGGGCAAGCACATGAAAGGGTTCCACAGCCACCCGATGGTCCGTCCGACCGCTTGACAAAATATATACCGACAAATTTTATTTTGCGGTTGACTCGAGTTGTATAAAAATACCTATGTATAGTACCGAATCCGCTATAGTTTTACTTCTAGGTATATTGCATTTTTTTTCAGAATTATTGTAATAATATTCAAAACTTAAAGGGGAGAAGGGGGCCGCTCTAAATTTAAATTTATAATAAGATATGTCGAGGCAATAGGGTTTGATCTACACGACTTCTAGGCAGTTTTTGTTGCATTTTAGAAGACCTTTTCAATGATACCCTACACAATGGGGTATGTAGAATTTTTTTTTTCGTTCGAGAGCGAAAAGAAAATATTTTTACATAATTTTAAAAACCGATCTTTTGATCTTCAATATACATCTCATCACCAATTTTTGTGATAATCAATGACATAACGAAACTATAAGGGTACCTAGTGGACTACGAAACCCTTAAAGAAAGATAATATAGTAATAACAGGCCATTATTTTAAAATCAGGATGGCGTCAATATATGACGATCAATTCGGGAATAGTCAATTTTGTTATATATTGCGTTTTTATAATATGTATGACTGTAAGTGGATGATATCGCGAGCAGCATCACGTCAATTATAATAAAAAAATCTAATAACAACTTAAGGATATATATTTAATATAGCAATTTATCTTTATTTTATGGTTTAATATTTTTTTCTAATGGCAATATACAAAAACTGCTACACGCTAAAACGTTACGTATAATATTTCCAACTTTCATAATAAACATTTACTAAAACTCTTACCACTTCTTTTCCGCTCATTTTTGTCAATCAATAAGAGACAAAAAAAATTGACAGTAAAATTTTCACGTAGCAGTAACAACAGTTTAATGCTAACAAATTAAAATAATACGAGCGTATGATCAAATTATAGCGTAACCATCTGACCTTTGGGCATGGCAAGAGAAAGAGCTTGGCTTTCTCTCTAGAGACCTTCCCACGTACCATTACGCAACCTTTGCTATTCTCAGAACACGCAATACGTGACGCTCCTACGTAATTAAAACAGTAACCCACTTCACATACTCAAGTTCAGATAATCTCAGTATCAAAAGAAAGGTACGTAACTGTTTATCAAATATTAGAGCAAAATTTGTGTCCTAAGTTTGTGACCATACACATACATCAAATAGTTTGTAAATATAAGGTAAACCTATGAAATTGCCGTTTTGTATGGAATACGTGAAAGTACATATTTTTTCAAACTTTTTTATTTTTGTTATTCAAAGTAATCATCCATGCAATGGACGCATCTTTGCCAACGCATTGGCAGTTTATTGATGACCTTCTTGCAAAAATCATCTGGACGGGAGGCAAAAAATTCTTCAAACGCATTTTGTACCGCCTCTCGGGAAATAAATTTTTTACCCATTAAAAAATTATCGAAATTTTAATAGTAATTCTATACGACCATACAAGATTTTTTTTACATATTTCTTACCATATGAATGTTTTTTTTATAAATTTTAACGATGTATTATTTAGGTTAAATTATGTTATAAAAAATAAAATGCTTCTATTTCTTTACAAGTTTATTTTCACTAAAAATTACAATCAACGACTCAAACGCCTTAAATGTGTACTTTAGAACCATACATATTTTCTCCGTTATTTTGATTTTAGAAACAAAGTAATCCGTTTTTGTAAAAATTTCGTGGGACCATTTTTGGAAGTATACCAGAAATTTTTTTCTAATCTGCTTATTATATATAGTTATGCTTGCGATTCCTACATGTGTCATTTTCATTAAAAGATTTTCAGAAAAAGGTTATTAAATTTTGTTTTTGAGACTTACGCGAATATTAGACATTTTTAAATAATACAACTTTACGGATTTTATCTGGTATTACCCGTGACCATGAACGTTGTAAAGGGTTCGAAACGTCGGGTGATAAAATTTAAAAATAAACCGCGATAAAATCCGTAAAGTTGTATTATTTAAAGATTATTAAATTTAAAATCGGTTCATAAACAACTAAATATGCTCGAACGTGCATTATAAACATCCGAATAATATATTAACATCCAAATTGAGAACCTTTTTAAACGTCGGTTATAAACTATACCTTAATTATTTTATTCAGCAGATTGATCAACCTGAAAAGCTTGATAAATGTTGTCTTTTTGTAACATGAGATTTTAATACAATAATGGTAAAGAAATATAAGACTACTTATAATTTGATCCTAGTTAGTGAACTAGTCCTATCTGATTTATAAACGCATTGCCTCAAGTGCTGGACTTATGATCTTGAAATTTTTACATTTTAGGTTGTAATCATCCATGACACATATATTTGTGACAATGCTGCCGATAACGGGAAAGGAAAAGGAACGAAAGACTGTCTAAAAGTCCGTCATTTTCGAAACATTGAAAAAGAAATTTCATAGACCCTCCAAGATAATATAGAGGGTATAAGAAACGTCGGTTATGTCCTTCGGTTAACATCTCACTTGGTCCGCTCCTGGTGTCTAAGTTAAACAAAAAATGTTAAGAATAAAACGATCGGATAAGTAACCACAAACGCCTACAGATATTTCTATATTAGTTATTGACTATACTATACTAATAGGTTCCAAATTAAAATGGTTTGATTCGCTCCTAAAATGTATGTAATTTTTTATTGTCACAAATTAATACAAATCCAATTCTCAATATATTGCCTTCGGTGTGCCCCAGGGATCACAATCAGAGCCAATCCTATATACACTTCTTTTTTCACTCTATTCACAAAAGTGTTTATATATAAAGTTATCTCGTAAACATGACTTAATAAATTTTATATACCAGATTAACAGCAACTTAATTATTAGAGAAGTAGATATTGTAATCGATCTTGGTGTATATAACAGTAAACTGGCAAATCGTGCATTTAGAGAGGGTTACTACATAAAGAATCTTAGACGTGAGGATTTGTCTCAAGAAATTATCATTTCTTTCCCAAGTTAAAAACTAAAATATTACTTTATAACAGCCTAGTCCAAAGTATACTAGACTTAGAGTATACATAAGTAACTATAGAGTGCGTATAATTGAGTGTGATCTATGATGTATGAGCACGGATATGAACAGTTGTGCAGTTCAAAACTCACTTTTTAATAGCGCCAAAAATGTTATATAATTACAACAGTTATATATAGAAACATAAGAGCAATGGTGAAATACATTAATATTTCTTAAGTGGCGATAGTTACAAACACTTAGCAGAAAGGACGCTTGTACTATATTGCTAAATAACATTTAAATTTAACACCCAATAATAGTACTAGATTTAAACATACTTCCTTAAATTTGTTTAGGTCATATTTAAACGAAATTTTGTGCATAACCTACGCTAGTTGCTTATGTTTGACGCAACGTACTGCAAGGGACATCAGCACTCTATGTTCTATGTATAGTCTAAGATCATAGAATACTCAATACGTATAGAGAGGGTTCGAAAATGGTTTGTGACCCTTTCTCTGAGTACAAAACGATGCGATCCTGTACAGAACGACAAAGATATCTTCAAATTAACCTATTATAAAATAGATGTTCTCAATCTTAAATTTTGTAAACAAAATTGATAACTCGCATTTATTAATTATAATCCAATTTCGGTTATCAACAAGAATCCCTTGAGAGATTTTTGCACCATTTTACTTTACACGCTGGCGATACATTATAACATATTACAGTTTATGTATCTTTAGATGTTTGTGAAGTAATTTATAAAAAAAATAACGATACGAAATAAGCTAGGTTCATTGGCGACTTTGAGAAAGTTTTACTTATGTTTATGAGAATTTTTCGTCAGTGCAAACAGAGGGTAAAAAAGACGGGATTAGGAAGTAACTCAACCTTTTATAGAACTGTTAACTATTTTATTGATTAAATTGATCTACACGTTGACTCAATAGCGATTTTGAATAATATGAAGCTGAATCTTCGCAGTGTAATTTAAAGTATAATTACATAAACCAGAATCCGAGTGAATAATAATTTAATGTTTTATAATATTTATTATAATTTATATTTATATTTATTTTTAAATTAAACAGCTTTACGGATTTTATCGCGGTTTATTTTTAAATTTTATAACCCGACGTTTCGAACCCTTCACAGCGTTCATGGTCACGGGTAGGGTGATAAAATTTAAAAATAAACCGTGATAAAATCCGTAAAGTCGTTTAATTTAAAAATGTCTAATATTCGCGTAAGTCGCAGAAACAAAAAAAATATATTTATTGTTGTTATATAATTTTGTTGAATTATGTATTCACTAAGATATTATTAAATTTACTTGGTAGATTATCTTTAAGTAATTGTCACACACACATGTTGTCTTTGACGTTGTTTTACTTATTGGTATGAAATAGTGTACACGATTATTTAAGATTTAAATACAACGAGAAGAAGATTAATAAGGGTTTTTTTAGAAGGTTCTTCGCTGTTTAATTAAAAAAACTTAAAATTATATTATTATTATTAGTTCCTCTGTATACTTGGAGGTTCTCTAGAGCGGTTGATAGATGACATTCTAGTCCCCTATAATCCTTAGATTAGCTGGTAAGTGCAGGATCATCTGCGTAAAGACATCGGGAAGTGTTTGACACCATGGTTGGTTGTCACTGTAGATGACAGATGATGTAGATACAGTCGGTGCCAAAAAAAATCTAGTCTGTGGAACACCTGCTCAACTGCCCTTTAACATCCTGCACTTAAAATCACCTTTTAGAGGCAAATCGGAGAACTGTTCGAATGTCTGAGCTTTGGGCCAAAATGTATATAACATTTTTGTGATTGACATGAACAAAAAAGACAAAGGAGAAGTTCCTCTGTCATTTATAATAGCTTTGATTCTCATAATGATTATTATATTTAGAATTACTATAATAACGCAATCTAAAGTTTTTACTTGTAAAGAAGTTATGACAGTATTTATTGTTGACACAATTATTTGATACTATCTGTTCTCATGTTTTGTCACAATACTTTTAACACCTTGATTTTATGCTTCTTAAAACGCAGAAGATTTAGATGCATAATTATTTTCGCAGAAAATCAAAGTCAAACGTCGTTGAAGTGAACGTTCGTGAAACAAATTTTACAGTTAATTTAATTTAAAAAAGAAGCTATTGAACCGAATTTAAAATTACGCACGCTATTGAACCTGCGGGCGACAGCAGTTTTTTAGGAGCAATTTATATTTCCTCATATACTCTAAATAAATTAACTTTATTCATTGATTCGGACGATTAAGATATGTATAGTTTGTAAGCCTATTTTTATATAAGTAAGCCTATTTTCATATTGTCCCACTGCTGGGCAAAGGGTACAGACAGAGGGTATGGGCATAGTCCACCTCGCGGCTTAAGTGTGGATTAGCATACTTCACATATCTTAGAAATATTATTTCTTAGATATGCAGGTTTCCTCACGATATTTCTCTTCACCGCAGAGCACGTGGTAAACAGCACTTAAAAGTGCAATTAGAAGATTAAGGGATCGAACTCAGGTTCACCTCGAGTAAACAGAATTGAAGGCGACCGCCCGGATACTGAGCTACCACGGCTTTTTATATATGGGTCACAGTAGTAACTAATATCGACAGTTTAAATATAGAAACGATTTCACTGCCACAACTGACTGTTATTACCGGATAACGTAAACTGAGTAGTTTACATTATGGATACCGTAAGATCCGCATTTATATCTCGTTAACTACTATCCCTAACATGCATTCCATTTCCTTCGACTATAGTCGCTTTAATAAATAAGCTCTCACGCCCTTAATCCAAGCTGGAGTATTATACAAGCTGTCTCTCATAACTTGTTGAGTCCACGTTTCACCTAAGCTCGCTTAACTCCGACATATCCGTTGTCTAAGAACTGTTGATATATACAATTATACAGGTTTAAAGAAACGTGTAAGATGAATTTTAGCTGGTAAATATTTTATGTAGAGTAAATTCGTAGCAACATTGATTAACGTGGATTAGAAGTCGACCCCAAGTAACTTAGCTTTTAAGAATAGAATATTTCCACTGTTCCTGTCATGTTAAAAT
>JAOCPS010277096.1:0-13228 GCA_025505425.1 Graphium colonna | reverse complement strand
TATATTAAGCTTATACTAAATCAACTAAAAAAGACAGTTTTGGGCTTTAATTTACAATCCGCTTCTGTCAAAATATACAAAATTGTAGCACACGCTTCCAACTTGTTCTATCAGCTTTATACCAAACAAATCATTCAACCATAATAAGCCTTTAGTAATTTATTATTTTTTTTAAAAAAATAGCTCCCATAATTATTCAGCTTTTAACTGGTCCCCTTGAACCATTAAGCGTCCCGTGGTTTGAGAGATCGCGGAACAGGTGCCGCGCACTCATAAAGGTCCGGCGTTATTACGTATATAACCTTTTTTTAGAAATATCAACCGGCAAAGGTCAGGCGCGGGGCCCATAAATTATCCCTCGGGAAACGGGGGAACGGGGGTGGCCAATAAATACTTATTTTCGCAATAACATTCATCCGATTTTCCGCAGGATATAAATTTGGCCGTTAAGCAATGAATAACACCGTGCGGGTCTCGGGTCGTAAGTAATTTCGTGAAGGGAACACCAATTTGGCAAGGGTTGGGGTCCCAGGGTCCGATATTCGATGTCCGGTGAGATAAACCCCGTTAGTTTTGATGGATGGTCTATTTGAGGTGGATATTGCTTTTTAGGTGCTGCATGTTCAAATTTGTCCAAAGCTATTTGGATAGTTATATTATTAATTGTAGCGGTGATTCAGCTGCTTGTTATGTAGCCTTTGCTGATACTGAATAGTATCGAGAATTTTCGATACAAGTATTTAAATTTTTACTTGGCCTTCTCCCACCTTATTCTTATTCCTATGCATATTATCGAAGACATAAAACGCTTCTACAATTTTTCTGACCGAACGTTGCGAGAGTCCATGAGCGGTTTTTATTTACATTCCTTATAAAGTAGTTATTTGGCTAACATTGAAACTTTAAAGTTTGGATTAACGATTTCATCGGTATAATCCTTCAAACCACAAAACCAAAAATATTTTCGTTTCCTTACATAACTCATGAATTTATCCATTTTAGAAAGCAGATCAAATAACTTCTGCATTTATCAACAAGCACAAAGAGACGCCACTGGAAGAGAAATACTGTCTTTTAGGTCAGTCAATAAATAAGACAATACTCCGCTTATCTCGCATCTGCGGAGCAAAAGTCAACAGGGAGGTAAACAATTCGAATGACTCAGTACTGCGGAGTGCACTCTCCGTGCACAAGGCTATGTTGTACTAAGCATAGAGATGGATTTAATCGGTAAATTGCCTCGTAATGCGTTCATTCGGCTGCCCTATTAATTTGTCATATACGTATGATTTTATAGATTCTAAAATGGTGGTGGTTTTTTTTTAATATAGCCTATATGTTTACTTGGATGGCCGCGCGTAAGTTGTCCGTCATACTTAGATAGGTCACATAAAATTTGAAATGTCAAAGTTGTGTAGACACATGATATGTCTCTCGCATATGATGATTAGTTAATAACTTTTTTTTTAATGTTATTAATCACACAATAATAAATATACTAAGACAACCATCTAAGGGTATTTATTCGTATAACGGAATAAAAAGTATTTATATGAAAAGAAAGGCGATGAGTGCTTACTGTACAGAAGATATATATAAAAACTCGTGGCAGTTAAGTCGGCCGAGATGTTTGTTCGTAACGATCATCGTCGTAACGCCGGCTAATTATGCGCATATTTGCGCAATTTGCGGAACATTAACTCCGCAAACGGTCTCTCGTGTGCGATGATAGCGCAATATTATATGAAAGACTAACTTCATCACGCGGTTTTTCCCGAATTTGTGCGTGAATGTGCTCGCCCCTATGAGTCGTAGAGTGATGCTAGATGGCTTTAAATATTCATCATAATTCTGACTATGACATACAAAAAGAATTTTTTGATTCCAACTTTTAATTCCAGAGATAAATGCTTTCAAATAAACAAACAATAACTTTAACTATATTATGTAGCATAACGAACTACTAAAGCTAATATGCCACGAATGGGTGCTAACTTACCGGTTAATGGAGTTTAAACTGTTTATTAACTGAAATGCACTTTAGTACGGTAAACTTTAAAGTGCATTTTTGTATAAATTTAACGACGTGTATTAATAGATGGGTTTTACGGGCTGTGCGGAGAGTCTAGACTTTATCTCACGTGTTTTGTTAGGTGGCTGCTTTTTGTGTATATAAATGGAAAAAGAATATCTCTCAAGAAATATATAATGCGAAAGTTAGTGGAGTAGTCCAAACATATTGAATGAATTAGCTATTTACGTTCCAAAAACATAAGCCGAAATATTGCAAGAATGTTTCTTATTATTTGGATGTTGTCATATTCGAACTTATTTGTTTTTTGTTTCTTTCTAGATGATAACAAACATTCATAAAACTTACATAATTAATTAGTAAGATGTTACATGATCTCATTTTAAAAGATGTAACCTAGAATATGGTCTACTTAACCTATTTTAGTGTAACGTTGCCTTAAGAGACTTATCGACTTATGAACAAGACGTTAACGTCAAGTAGAACACAGAAATATTCTTTTTAACATTTTGTAGTATCTAACATAAAATCACAAGTACTAGAGTTACTCAAAGTTATCGTGTCTAATTTATTACTCAATGTGTTAATATTACTAATGATTTTTCATGTAATAAATATATTTCTTTGTCCACAGCGGACCCGCATCCCGGCAAGCACGTACCGCTGGAGAGCTATGAGAGTGAGCTGGAGCGGGAGCACGCGCTCCCCACGTCCGTCCCCAACGCCGACATTCTCAAGACTAACAGCAACCCGACCTATCACAAGCCGAGGTAAGCTTGGTCTCCTGACGGTAGTTGTAAAAAAATTCAAGTATAATCCATTTTAATTGAAGTTATGTTTGAAAGTAAACAAAAGACTCGACTTTTATATATTTTTGCACCGGCCAGTAATTTTGTCGAAATAAATAGCGGTCATTACGACTAATCTGCAAGAGATGAACCGACTGGGTCGGTAATATTATTTTTCATAAGTACGAGCGTACATCATAGCCCGGTAGAGCGGATATCCGACGCGACCGGAGAGAGATTAGCCGCAAACGCTGTGAAATTAAACCAACGTAAAAATACTCGCGAGTTTTTAAATACCGCTATTACTCTGATATGCCACTAGCGTATTTTATCTACGTGTAATCTATTTAACCCTTAATTTTATGTAGTATATTATTTTCTCGTGTTTGTAGACCAGACGATTGGGCCCCATAGATTATGAACGTAATTTATAGATGCCGATCATACAATGGATAAGGAGGGATACAGAAAAAGATTGGAAGATTGCCCAAGAAAATATTTTCCTCTGAGATAATTATTTACATTATACAGAATAATAATATGGTTACTTGGATAAGTATCTTGAGCCGATATTTAAGCTAACAGACTTTTAATGAAATAATTTTGAGTCGATTCCATTAGAGTCGATACGATTATAAAATATCATTCAATTATAAAGAAACAAATTAATTTCCACCTAGCGTTCAGCGCCATAGCGGAAAATTTCTAATAAAAAAAGATATCAACCATTACTGGCTGGTTTAACGGCCACCGTCGTCTTTAAAAAAGTAATTCGATGACAGTTAAAAAAAAAAAACAAAACAATGCCAGCTGATACTTCCGCCTTCTGAAGTTGAGTTTCGCGCGTTTTACTTTGGAAAACGGATTTAATTGCGCGGGAGGGATCGCAGTTTCGAGTTTACGATAATGATTTAATTTATGGACGGAATTAGCCGGAGCAGTCGAGATTCGGGCCGTGTTGTTTTAGAGTTCTTCGGAGTTGAGTTGAGTGACGCGCCTTAATCGGTAAAAATTAATTTTGACTTGGCGCCGTGACGTTCGTTAGTCGTCCTGAGGGATTAATGGGCTTTAAGCCGCCTTGAGTTGGTGTATTAGCTTTTTAGGAGGGTTTCTATAGACAATGTTTTTATTGTTAATAATACTTGCCAGGTGTAGAAGACAGTAATAGAACGCTATGAATGGTACACTTGATTTTTTTCGATATGCCCTCAATAAATGTGCACAATGTTGTTTTTGATTATTATATTCGAACCACTAACATTTATAAGTTATAAATTTTGGGTATAAAATTTATTAGTTTAACTAAAAATAAGTGAAGGTTATTAGTACTACTTACATATAAAATATGCAAAGAATATTAGACATTTTTAAATAATACAACTTTACGGATTTTATCGCCGTTTATTTTTAAATTTTATCACCCGACGTTTCGAACCCTTTACAGCGTTCATGGTCACGGGACCTATTATTTAAAAATATGCAAAGAATTCAAATATGCGACCAATATTGATAGTTAATAAGTTTATACTTATTATAAATAATATATAATATATATAGGAAAAAAGTTGTAAGCAAACATCAATTTATTGTACCTACTCCGTCTACCTATGTGAAATATGTATATTTTTTTATATATCAATTTAAAGGTATAAGTAGATTTTAGTTTAGCTTCGTACTGCGTCTGGTCAATATGATTTTTTTTTTGGAGACGAGCCTCTTTAGTCTCAAGTTCTTAACAGCAGAGTCATAACCACGTGAAGTGTAACGAATGAACGTATAAAGGTACAAACTTTCTTTCATTTGTAATATCGGTATTATGCGAATTGAACAAAATGATAATTTTAATACGCAAATGATGAGCGCAGTGATGACGCAAGCAGAAAGCGAGAAACGAATGAATAATCGCGTACCCGATAGGGAAAATAGTCCCCTCTACAGTGAAAAATATCCCGATTGTCTGTCTGTATAACAGAAAAAATAACCACTTATTCATTATGTGAGTTGCTGCGATTTGAATAAAAACAAAGTTGGCGTTCGGAAATCGTCGGGAGAAGTTTCGGTCAGTGATGTCTACCTACGTACCGGTATGGTACACGTACCATAATTAAGTCCTCGTATCATGTACTCTTGTACTTATAATTAGTACGCAGTTGTTCCATTCTTTTAATAATCATTTTGACTGCCTAACAAAAGTAAAGACGAAAGTAGAAGAAAAATTTGTTTGAATGTTTCAATTTTAATAATTTTAATTATAGCTGAAAAATAAAATATATATGTTGTCTTATGTTGGCTCTGCATACAAACAATCACTTTTCTGTGGTTTCTTCTGGATTTTATGTTTCACTTTTTCAAAAAATAATTAATTTTGTGTTAATATATACCATTTTCAGACTATTTATCCAAAACTACTATTGTTTTAACAGATCCATACTGAATAGTCGTAACAACGAACATCACTGGTTTCGCTATGGCCGTCCGACGCCGCGCGTTGTTTATTGTCGATCCGGATTTGTGATTGTTACGCGCGAATTTGTCAGATTTGCATTATTGCTTTTTTTTTGGAACGCTCTCCCGTCCGAATTTTGTTTGAACGGCGCGCAATCGGCCAGCATTATGTAAGCACATTAGTCGCCATTACGTTCGGCCCGCTTTCGTTCTTTTTTCGAAAAAGTATTTTTTTCGCCGTGTTGACGTTTCCCGCTTGATTGGTTGGTATGAATCGTGAATACTTTTGTTATTGAATTAGATTTGGTGATTTATATTCCATTTTTAAAACGAATATTTGATATGTTAATGCAATGAGTTTATAGTGTTTGTCAAACCTTATGATTTCTTTTATCTTCTTATGAAAGTCTTTTTTTATTCATGACTTAAATCTTGTCTCGATGATTAGTATGCCTGAAAAGGGACGCAACTTTCGAGTGGAGCGCAAAGTGTATACTTCAGGCCTGCGTTGCAGACGGCCTGCCCTTAGGTTTTTTTGTGCTGAAACAAAGGGCCGTGTTTGTTTTTATGGGAGACACGAGGCAGCCCTGGGATGGTCTGCTCGTTTTTTTACTCAAGTCTAGTCTATGGATGCCCTTGCGAAATTCGCGTCGTTTTCAAACGGATAAGTCTCATCGCCCGGGGCGCGAGGAGACGCTCATTAGATCCTTCCCGGGTACATTCGGGCACAATGCGAAGTATCGCGCTTAAATTATTACACAAGTGTACAGTCGGCTACATTCTCGCGTAGTGTAGTTTCGAGCCGTTTTATTCAGTATCGCCGTTTGAGGAAGCTCTGAACTCTTCCAGCGGAAAGCGCTTTGAGAAGCGTTTTTTTGAAGCGCTCCGAGTGTTTTATTTTTCTGTTGCTTTTTTTCCACCGTTGTTTGCCAAGGGCCGTTTGTGTAGTGTGTACTGAGTTGAGAAATACGGTTGCGCCGCGTTATCTCGTCTATATATCACTTGAAAAATAATTTTTATTCAAGTAATACTTTTTATTTACACTTATTTGTCTGCTGCCATAGACTTTCATAAAATTTAGCTAAATTGATACTAAATTGCGTAAAATTTAATTGTACTATAGAAAACATGCAATGAGTTAAATAGAATTTAATGGAAACCACTGGTTGGTGTTCTGTCACAAAGTATTTTCTTTTTTAAAATAACAAATTTCATCAATTCAATCAAAATAAGAAGTAAATAAAGTGATCAAAAAATATTTGAGGAGACGAAATGCAAAACTAATTCCTTTAAGTACTTGAATAAAAAATCGGTTCAGATACATTCGTCGATAATGGATAATAGGCAAATCCAAGAAAATCGATCAATCAATAGGGACACACTCTAATTATAGTTTACATCAAGTGCCAATCGCGAAAGCAAACGGAGAATCGATATGATTATTTAGCCATGCGATCGAACTAATCGAGTACACGGTCAGCACGTAACGCAATGCAGACAATGTTGTCCCCCGTCGCAATTAGCAAACATTTGCATGATCCAACCAACTCGATTTTCGAAATCGATTCGCTTCGCAACGATGTTTGTATTCGATCTGGCATCGCCGGTGTGCACAGTCCTATCGTATCGAGTCGTTTCGATTTATTCCCTCCTGCCAGTGGGATTAATCGAATGGATCTCTGCACTATTTAAAAAAAGAACTAGTGGAAGTTTTTTTTTAAATTTAGAATAATCGTGTCTCCATTGAATTTGATTCGTTGGAGCAATTGAATGTATATTTGCCCTATTTTATTATTTTTTTTTAAATTTAAATTCAGAATAATTTTTTTAATTTAGAATTACATTTGATCAGTGATAATACAAACCGCGTGATCCTTTACACTAGTTTAACTAAAAACTATAGTGGTTTTAGTTTTTTTTTTGCACCCAATTATGAAACCCGATTACGATTGAGTTTGATATATGTAAATCGATTTCCCCATTACATTTCAAGTAATACTTTATTACTCATTATCAATAAGAAAGAATTGTAGAGTTATAATATATTTTTTAGATTTAGAATATTGCAGTATATCAATAAATATTGTAAACGATTGATGGTCGAGTAGTGTGATATGGGATTAATGGTATGTATGTTTTCGGATTTAAAAAACAAATTTTACAAAGTTTCTAGAACAAAAGCAACCCGTCCCAGATGATTTATAAAAATGTGTTATCGAATTAATACAGTGTTTTTTTTTTTCAATATTTCAACGGAAATATGGCGGGGAATTGTTGTCTGAAACGATTTTAATTTTGAAACGAAATTATCACACATTTCGCATGCAATGTGTTAAATGCAATAAGCTTGGAATGGAATTATACCGTTATTGTTGCATAATACCAGGTAAAAATTTCGACCGTGTCACAGTTTAAATTTGAATCTTTCATACTTGACTTGTTATGACATCACCATGTCTATAATGATTTGGCCATGGCCAAATAAAGTTTAAGTGTTTTATTATTGATAATAAAAGAAGCTTTCAAAAAGGGCTGCCATTTTAATTACATACAGGATTACATAATATATAATTAAAATGCACCACGCATTTTAATTATATATTAATTTGGATTAGTTATATTGATTTGCAAATATTTTTGTTGTGAATCAATAAAAGGAAGAAAAATATATATTCCATATTACAAATATTAAATTCTTAACGTGAAATTCCATTGTTATTTTTAAGGAGTAGCTTAATTTTATTGATTTGTGAATTTCGTATATAAATATTGTTTTTTTTATAATGATTATTATTGTTAGAGAGAAAAGATACTAATCTATATCTTTGCAAATACATTGCGATATTAGCCCTAGTGAGATCCACCCCATGCAAATTACGAATATAACATGACGTCACATCCCATAAAGAGAAGAAAACGGCCCCGCTCTTGCCAATTCGCAAAGATCTCAAGATTTACCGCCTGCCGATTGATTTCTGTATTCACAGTACGTATGAGGCAAAAGTTTCGCGCGAGTTGCCATATATCATCTCAAGAACTCGTATTATAGCTGACACTTGCGCTACTAGAAACTTCTAGAAGTTGCTCCAAGAGTGATTGTATGAAAATATTTGTGTAAAAAATTGTTATAATAGTACTTTTATAAGCATGTACAATCACGTTTAATTTTATTATCTTTGTTAAACTTAAATAATTTTAAGCATCTATAGTTTGATCAATTTGAAATAATGCTTATTTTATTGTTCAATTTTTGTATAGATCTGTTTTCTTTAATTAACTTGTTTTAAATAATGAGACAAAGCACCTTTATTTTTTTTTACTATATCGATAAGAATTATTTATTTATGATTTATTGTTAATATTACAAACCCTTTATTATAAATTTACTTGTTCGCTTTATTATAAATTTACTTGATCTGCAGAAATAGATTAACAAAATTATTAGATGAAAGTAAAGAAACAAATTTATATAAGGCGTTACGTCAAGATCTGTCTGTCCCGTGTCAACGTACGCAATACAATTTTTAATACATTTGGAATATTTATGCACGATAAATCCATTAATAAGTCTAAAAGTAAGCTATCTAATGCCTACTTTGGATATAACCGCCAATCAGTTCAAGCGTGCCACTCTTGACCTGATAGTATCGTGACCGAATTTAGTCTCCCCAACTGTCGCATGAACTACATCTCAAATGTACACGTCACATGTCTCGTGACGTCATGTCACGTCAGCGATATGAGACGCCGATGACGGATCGTAGGATCCAATATCTACACGTTAACCCCTCGACAGCTCTACCGCCGAGTGATTTGAATTTGGAACGTCAAAAGAATAATTCGCAGACTGGCGCGTTTTTTTCTTTTTCTTTGACTTTGTGAAATTGGTTTGAATTTGGAACATCGGAAAAATCAGTCCGCCTTTTTTTTAATAAAAAGCGCGTCTTATTTAAATGCCTTTATTTCCCGTTTGACGTTTATCACTGGCACGTTAAAGAGAAAAAAAAAAGTATTTCACGTAATATATTTTCGAAGCTTTTATTGTTATTTACTTATATAAAACTTCGTGAAACACAATTCTTTCTATACTCCACCCATTCGATTTCTTAACTGAAACATAAATTGTGTGGTTATGTTAATAGTCGACAAAGTTATACAGTATAAAGACGCATCAAAGTAAGAATTGCGTACAATTTATTCGAGTTCGACGTTCTACGTTTCTTTATTGCTGACTTGTATCTGTAGACATCCTATTTTAATTCTTATTAAGACTAAGAGTTTCCAACAATAAAAAATATTGTAATAAGAAAAAAAATATATTGCCTCGTAATATTTTCTCTTAAATTAATTTTATTATTCTTATATAATTCCACTGTATTGCAAAACAAATTTAATCGAGTCAATTTATTCAACTTTTGTAGTTTTTTTTTTTTACTGTTGGTCATCCACAAACTGCCCTGAAGAGTTTGGAAAAAATGTCTGAAGTTGGTAAAGCCGTCGAAATGTAAGAGCGTAAAACTTTTACATTAATCTGCTAGGTTGTGTCGGACAAGTTATTCGTGCTTTATATAAATCGTTGCACAAGTAAGGGGAAAAAACTTATTCTAGCGCGCCAAGTTTCGCGTTTTTCTTTTACTTTACTCTGCATATTTCAATTTGAATGGATCGAAAGCGGTAAGCGATGTCGTACATTCATCTCATAGAGATATATACAGATCGCTGGGATTTGGTGACGTGGGGGTTTTTAAAGACCGCCCTAAGCATGATTGAGACATTAATTCGCCCGCCCCGTCAGGACGAACAAATCCGTAATGTGGAGCGTGGTTCAAGTGACAGGAGGAAAAGGAAGATGCAATGACTGTTTCGTTAATAAAATAGAAACAAGTAGATAAGCCTAAGAAAATGTAGAAACCGGTTTTCGTAAGGATATTAGATTTCTCCCGGGAAGGTACCATCGCATATAGACAAAATCTGCGTAGAATATACTACGCCTTCGCAGATGGATACCCTATCCCCCCCCCCTCTTTTGACATTTATTATTTTATCGTTAATAATATATATTAAAAATAAGGCTTTTAATATATTATAGTCCTTCCATCCCATGTTTCATTCTATCAAATATTGGGGTCTATACACTTTTGATATGTCGCTTTCTAGCTTTGTAAAACTCTTGAAGGATTCCGGGCAATTTTATTTCATTAAAATCCATTTAAAGTGTTAAAGGGAGAAGTCATCAATAAGAATTTTCGATATCTCATTTAACTTTTTTTGCCTTAAAATTCATTCCTTTCCACTCATTCATTTCCACATTCACTCATCCGCATTCATTTCCACATCCATTGATTTTCATTACTATATGCCACTCCGTCACTATATGACTCAGCTGCATAAACAGTCGCGCACATAAAACATAATCGACGCGGAACTTTCAGACAACTGTAGCGTAACAGCGTTGTAAATCTTTAAAAGCGGATAAAAATCACAATATTTATAGAGGTAGTAAGGTATAAATCAAACGCTTGTATCGCGTAATACATGTAGCTGTATAATATCGAATAGCTTCGTGGGGTAATTACAAGAGGATGTTCACGTACAATAGGTTGTAGATTGCAATCGCTACCTCTTACAGCTTGTACCGCACTGCGGCGATATTTTGCCAAGTATTCCCCAGACCGGGCGCAGTTTCCGAGAGACGGCCATTAATCTAAACCGCTATTGTTTTGCAAAACTACACTTGCATTGTTCCGCGGATCGCTTCGTGTTTTTATTTTTTTTATTTTTATGTACGTTTGTATTTTTTTTTCTGTTTCCCTCTGTTCTCGTTTTGTTCGAATCGAACGCTGTACGTCCCGACGGACGATCGGCCGGCATTGTGTATATAGATTTTTCATTTCGTTCCTTGACCACTCGGCGACCGATTGCAGAGCGATTGACTTTTTTGTTTTTTTTTTTAAATACAAAACCATTCCGTTTGTTTTGTAATAAAACGGGTCAGAGAAGCGTTCTCCAATAAGTGGGATCGTTTCGTTGCTTCTGCATGAATACCCTTTTGTTGATATTTTTTTTTTCAATAAAACGACCATTTTTTTTTCATCCCCGTTCCATTTTTGAAATGCACTCCCCGTATGCGCGCGTAATGTCGCGCGAGAGTGTTTCCGTGTATAGTTTCGTTTTTAGTAGTCCGACGCGTCGCATCCACCTTTTTCGAAAAATGAACGCGATTTTTTTTTTTGGGAGCAGTAAAAAGTAGAAATGTTACATGACACGTGCGCCGTACACGTTTGATGCTCCACCGTTTTTTCAGTTTGGTAGCGATGTGTTAACATGTGCGAGTTTTTAGAATATTGAGATAGGCGGGGACTGTATTGGTTGCCGGATTTTTGCCACATTCAAACATGAAGTTTTCCTCTTTTCAAAAGATTAAAAAAAAACCATTTTCTTGTTCGATTTATCTCGGACAGATTATTACGTCTATCCATCTTTCTTTTCCATATCCTTCCAACTGAATGTTTTCAACCCAATTCTATCTGTTTTATATACGTTAGATGACAACGTATTTTTTAATTCTTCAATTTTTTTTTATGGATAAGGAGGCAAACGAGCAGGCAGCTCTCCTGATGTTAAGTGATCACCGCCGCCCATGGACTCCCGCAACACCAGAGAAGTTACAAGAGCGTTGCCAAGATAAGAGAACGCTCGTTTCTTGAAGGTCCATAACTCGTATCAGTCCGGAAATAGTATGTTATGTATCGCTTAATATCATTTGACTGACTGCAAGTTTGCTAATATATATTACTTAGCTAAAATATAATTACTCGGGCTATAGTCCAAACAAACAAAACGCATATGTCGTTCACATAATTGCCTCGATCGGCAAATGAACTCACGATGCTTTCGTTGGTTAACGGTTAATTTATTAAATAATATATTTAACGTCATATTATTTATTTTATTTAACCTGGCTCACGTCTACGCTTTTATAATTTGTAAAGTGATTCTTAATTTAACCTGACCTTAACTTAACCTTATCTCATTACATCGTTAAGTAAGAATCTTGTTACGTTCTCACGAAGTCATTTAAGTGAATCTTTTAACAAGTTAAAACACTTTAAAATATTAAGTAGAAATTTCTCTTCATGAACCTTCGTGCTTGATTTATTGCGAAAGTAGAAAAAAAAGTAATTCGTCTAGATTTATAAAATACGGTAGCACATTAGTTATAAAAGTTGAGGTATATTTTCTTTTATTTTTATCAACCCGACTGCGAAAAAGAAAAAGGTACCCAATTTGATTCCATCCCATTGTCTCGTGTTTTCAGTGACATATTCTTTAAAGATTTTATTTTTATTGATACTCGTATATTTATGACATAAAAAGAGTTCATTTAAAATTTTACCGTTAAAGGTGCAAAACTGGATGACGAATTTTCACAAAATACTTTTTAAAAAATGCTATTGAAGTCTGTGTTGCAATTTTCTATGAAAGTTAATTATATTTCAGAAAAACCGTTTTTGAATTTCGCTTAACGAACCTTCGCGCTTGACACGGTTTTCGCTTATTAGAAGAAAAAATATTTTGTCGACTATTCTGAAGCACTAACTACGCTTTGATATAACTGATATAATTAGTTTTCCGTAGCCGAAACTCACGTTAAAAATCAGTTTATAACGGCTTCAAAAAAGAAGGGGGGTTACAATATATTTTTTAAAGATATTCATTTATAAACTCTAGATAATTCTTTTTCTATGACTAATGTAAAAGAGATAAAGATTAGCGGCTGTAAATTTTTGATGAATAGATTTCACAAACATTAGAAAATCATATCAAACTTTAAAAACTCAGTCGATGGCGGATGGTTTCTGCAATTTTATTTCAGAACAAAATCCTTTTTTTTTTTTTTTTTTTTTTATGGAAAGGAAGACAAACGAGCAGACGGCTCACCTGATGGTAAGTGATCCCGTCG
>JAOCPS010276876.1:0-13230 GCA_025505425.1 Graphium colonna | reverse complement strand
GTTACTTATACAAGTACTATATTTTCAATTAGCAACGAGAACATAAAACATTCTTATAAACGCTTAAAATCGCTATAGAACTATGCATTAACAGCAAAATCTGCATTCTAATTAAGATGTGAATGAGATCAGACAATCTGTGTGAATAAATAAAATTTAAAAGCAACAGCCAATAAAAATGATATTTGCAGGACACGAGAGAAATATTTGTTGATATTCCCCAAAACAACCACAGTAATTTGTCACAGACATTTTTGTTATCGAAATACGAACGGGCCTCTAGGGGCAAAAAAAAATATTAAATTGTAATATTCACATCAACAATCATTCCTGATAAGTGAAACCACACATATGGTTGATGATAAATCCTTTGTCATATGTTGGAAGGTAATAGTCACTACACTACAATACATAAGTACTTAGGCGATTTTAAAACCGCTCTTTGTGGGATTTCGGATTTCTACTCTGGAAATATAAATGATTGGTATAAATTGAAATTAATATTATTTATTATCAAAAATAATATTTACAAACAACGTCAGTTGCCACACCAATCTTATTATATATTGATATTTGACTCCACGGAACCACCATCACCATAGAAAGTGGCACAAATACAGCCAGCATTTTTTACACGCTAGTATCCGTGTATACCTAAATTATTAACATTTTGACTACATAGACAAATGTATGGTCCACAGATTCAAGCATGGATTTTAACCTTGAATCGCACACACGGAACATTTCACTGTTTTTGTTGGTGAACTTCTAGTGTAACTTTCTCGTTAGAACTGATAGCCAACCCAAACATTCTTGCCTACTCAGTGAAAGGGGGTTCAAATTTTGAAGTAAATTGGTGTGGCTCAAATCAAAAACGCTATATATGATTTTTTGGGATGCCAGATGGTCATTCCTAACCCTATCTTTTTCTAATCCTTTTCTTCCAGATACATATTTCTGACCTAACCTAATAACACTTTTAGCGCCAATTGTCGCCAGCAATATTTCTGAACAGGTCTTAGAGACCTCCAAGAAAAGAGCCTAGTATGTTTTTCAAAGGCCGGCAACACTCTTATACTTCCTGTAGTATTATAATAGCCTATGAACGGTGGTGTTGTTTACAAAAAAAAATGTTCTTTGGCACCCTAGCAAATTGATACACTGGCAAACATTATTATATATTATAAAACATTTTTTTTTAGAATTTATTATTCATTATACGTGACGACGAAACAACAAGAAATTAAATGTCAAATTATTTAAATAGTCAAATTTTAACATAAAATACACAAGCCAATTAAAAAAAATAACAAGGGTTGATTTTTCAGAGTTGGGATATTTTTTTCTAAATTCTTTGACAATCAAAGGTAGATATTGCTTTTGATCTTTATTGCAACACCTCGGTCTGCTATCTCATTTACTACTCTCATTAACCGCGCTATATCTCTTCCAGCATTATAGTCCTCATCAGCTAGCCAGTCAGCAACATCTTTTATTGAAAAAATAGACGATATTCCAAGTGTCTCAAAGAAACGGAATGAATTACGAGACCCGATGTCTTCGATATTAGTCTAGTCTTCGATATATCTTTAGTATCCAGACTTATTCGTTTTGGAGAGAAATTGAGACCTTCGTTATTTAATGCTTGTACAAATTTGGTATCTAAAGCGATTTCGTCATTAAAATATGCAAATTATACGAGCTCCTCTGACAAATACAACAAATGTCTCATAAGTTTTTTAATGCAGCTTTGGATAGTGCTGGATTTATATTTTTGAAAATAATCAAGTCTTTTAATAGCTGTCAGTCATGATGGCCTATAGTGAGATGGACTCGAGTGATTGTCTTTTTGAGTATTGAGTGTACTTAAGTCATTTTCCAAGATTTTGGGACCACGCAGAAGGAATAGGTGCGCCGAAAAAGGTACATTAAGACTAGTGCCAACTCTCAATCTCTGAGGCGCACGTCCTCAGTAATATATCGGGAATTTCATAGGGCCCACTCGACTTATGGACACCAAGAGCGCTGTATGCACTTGACGTAGGTGGAACCGTATTTTGCGCATTGACTATTCACATCGCGGAAATGTATGCGGTGTGTTCCCCCTGCAATATAAATCGAGTGGTGGCGAGTTGTCGATGTGGGCCAGTAAGTCATCCCCGCTGGTTAAGATGGTAAAAATTGCGTACAAAAGTTCCCATGGACAGATTTGGCGAGACACCAAATGCACAAGTGGCCGAAGACAGGTGAACTGCTTCCTCCGCAATTTTATCAATGGGCTACTACTTTCTTGCACTTTTGAAGGGTCTAAAGGGAAAACCACCTTTACCGATGGGGATGCCCGAAAATGGAATATATATTTCATCCGTTTATTTTTCTTTTTAAAATTCCGTGGGTGTTAAGTCGTTAATGTAAGTTACTCCAATAAATTACATAAATATGTAGGAGAACATTTCAATTAGGTCACATTCGCTAGAAAATATACTTATTTTCGCAGCTACCCTGAGAACTTCTAATACTGAACTGCTTATTTCAAATTATGAATATATTATCTTATTTTGTAGTTTCAATAGAGCATAAACACATACAAACTCCTAATACACTTTTAACATTTTTATATTACAAATTAATTTAAAATAAAATTATATTAACATCTTCATTTAAATATCATACATTTTTTGGCTTTTTAAATTTATGTTTATAGAAAATACATTATTCTGATTTTTAACCGACTTCAAAAAAGAGGAAGGTTCTCCATTCGACGTTATGTGTCGATACGTTGCCAGGTGAAGTACGAAAGGGCATGAAAGTGTGGTCTTGTCTATTATAATTGAAAGTCACTAGTGAGTTTTAAATTTCTAACCAAATTATTAACTGCGAATTTATCTAGTTTTCCCTATCCCGCCATTGCTCAATTCTGAAAATTCTAAATTCTTCTTTCGAATGCTCTATAAAAATTTGTCAAGATGCTGCCTAGATTTGGTAAATTTAACGGAATTCAAGGAATTGTTTAAAAAAAAAAAACTTATTTCAAAGTACATATGATACAGCACAAAATTACTAGAGTTTATGAATATGGCTTTTTAATAGCACATTTTTAGTGTTAAAAGTTTTATTAATACCATTTCTGTTGTTTTGGATTCTATAATTATTTTGACACGAAATATTTTATTAAGTTTTGAATTTGATTTGGCTGTTTCACGTTGACATTGTTATAGAAAAACAATGTGAAGTAAATGAAATTTACAAATAATTTAGACTTTACAACTTAAGTTAATATAAAAAATGTAACGAATATAAAAAAAAAAAACTCTTGAGTTGATTAACTGTAGAATGAATAAATTTTTTATTTCTTTACTTACTATGCCAGTGTAATATTATATTAAAATTTTAGAACGTGATGTCATGCTGCATTTAAGATATTTTATTAGCACTCTTCTCTCAAGGGAGTGTGAAACGGTGTTTTGCAAATAAAAATGTTGCACAAATGTCTAAAACTGTACAATTTTCAGACTTGTTTTTCGATTTTCAAGTCAATAGCTATAGATTATTGGAATTAGTTCCTAGGTTATGCCCAATAACAATATCTTAAGTCTTAAACTTAACTTAAACTTTTGAGACAGGCGCTTTATAAAGAGCCTAATTTCCTTCTAATATCAGCTATTTGCCAGTTTCAGTACTGTCAAGAACGAGTCAGCCGTTTCGGAGATAAGTCGAACCAAACAGATAGGCAGATCAACAACCAACTAAAGATTGATATACAGGGTGGGCAAAGAATTCGTTAAAATTAGATATAAATCTAAAAGCCCGCCCAAACGAAAGCAGTGTTGGGCGCAGGGAGGGTTCCTACCGCTAACAACAGTTCGCTCATTATTGTGAGATGCTTATTTCTTGTTGAATACAATTTGTTCCACTTAAATCAGTGTCCAAGTGCTCCTTTAATAAAGAAATAGGTTAAGAAGTTTAAGGAGACGGGATCTGCACTGAATCCAAAGCAATGTTTCTGCTTTTGTTCGACGTGATCCTGATTTATCGACGCGCAAACGTTCGGCTGATTTAGGAATACCTCGCACAGCATTACGCCGTATTTTGAAATTAGATTTAAAATACCATCCATATAAGATACAGATAGTGCAGGAACTAAAACTGAATGATTTAAAATGCGCATGTTCTATGCCAAAACAATGTTGAATCGATTCAGTAATTTTAACAACGTCTTGTTTTCTGACAAAGCACATTTTCACCTCAACGGTCACATGTATTTAATTGAATTAACACAAACAGAATTGTAGGTATTGGAGCAGTGAAAATCCCAAAGCTAAACACGAGAGGAAACTTCGTTCGCCAAAGGTAACTGTATGGGCTGCAATTTCAGCAAAAGGATTCATTGGACCCTACTTTTTTGAAGATTCTCACGGCCATTCGATAATTGTTAATTCTGCTGTGTATGTGAAAATATTACGAAAGTTTTTGGCACCGAAGCTACTGGAACTTGCTGGCCAAAATCTAAACACTTAGTTTCAACAAGATGGAGCCACTTGTCACACATTCAACTAGTCCTTGCCAGTGGTCAAAGAAATGTTTCCGGAAAAACTAATTTCCAGACGCGGCAATATCCCATGGCCACCCAGGAGTCCACATCTATCCCCAGCAGACTTCTTTCTATGGGGTTATTTAAAGAGTCGTGTCTATATTTATAAACCAAAAACACTACGTTAGCTAAAGGACAAAATCAGTGAAGAAATGTCAGCGATCTTGCAGTCTCTTTGCCGACGAGTATTCGAAATTTTTTTAAATTCATTTTTGTTTTTTTATATATGTTTTTCCAATATTTACTAATTCATGGCCACTTCACATATCACACATGTATAAATGTTGCAAAAAGTATTCTTTTTAAATTTGTACTGTAACACTTTGATATGCATATAGTTATAACCTCAATGTTGAAATTACTACAAATAATTCATTATATAATTTTTTTTTATAAAGGAAATTTAAAATTATGAAAAATTATTAATTTTCTAATGTTAAAAAACAATTACAAATTAATAATACAAATAATTACAAACTTTGAAAGGAACAAGTTATGCCTTAAATATAACTTATTTAAAAGCTTTGTAACAAAAAATTCGTTTGTACGATGTCTATATCCAAAGGAAGTTATTTCATTATAGTAAGCCACGGCATGTTTTAATATTGCGTTAAGGCTCGTGTCTTCTATAGCGCATTAAATAACGACAGGAGTAGAAGTAAGTTTTAATTAGCAGGTACTAATTAAAACTTACTTTATTATGAAGAGTCACACTTATTTTATGTGGATGTTAGTTGACACGTTAACTTGAGGAAAATATATGTAATAGTTGACAATATCGTTTTAAAACATATAATTTTATCCACTTAAATTTTGACGTTTTTAGCTACCTGAACACATGACGTATGCGAGAGGCAAAATTATTTTTAATTTTACTTTTAACACAAAAATTAAATGTGGTTGCGGAGCATAATATCTTTTATACATATCTTCTTTTCTAATTCCTTTCCTCGATCCGAATCGTTATTTCGGATGTTGTGTGTATCCGTGGGCGATAGTATCACTTAACATTAAGTGTGTTATCCTTCCCATAAAAAAACTTGTACTTTCATTACAGCCCTATAGGCGGTGGTAGATCGACCTTTACCCATTCATATAAGACGTATTTTTACGGAATTTAATTAATTCAGAACATGTCTATGATAGCTTGCCATGATATTGATATACACACGACTAAAGGACTTAGTTTTAGACACCCATCTGACATAAGATTCACTTACACGACCCCCAGATAGTAAAACACAGGCATATAATAATAGACCTCGTAGATCGTGTTTGTCTCGATATCGAATGGTTTCAGTATCGATTGATGGTTTAAATTCGTTCGCGCGTATCTACATTATTTATGAACCGATTTTTAAAAAAAATCTTTTTTTATTTGAAAGGGTATACTTTCGTAATCGTCTTATAAAATTTCCATCAAAATCAGTTCGTTCGTTTGTTTTTTAAAATCTTAACAACGGAATAACATGTTCCCGACAATACACTTTTAACACTTTTAACGCGTTTGAAGCTGCTTTTTGTATAATAATTGAAAATTGCTGCAAACGTACAAAAGCAGTGAGGACAGGATAGGGTGCTTTTGACATAATTATATTATATTGAAGGGGGTTGTTTAGTATTAGTAGCTTTTCGCTTCAAAATTAGTTCGTGCTACCTGTGGTCTCCTAACTATACCATTCGGTTCTTCGTGCAGCCAGTTTTTTTTCCATGTTTGACATGGATGTACATGGATTCAATATGCTTTATCTGTTCCTCTTTAATTGAAAGGAATTAGCCATCTTGATTTCGTTTGCTATCCTTCAGTTCATTATAGAAGATGCGTTCAGCTATTCTTTTTTCAAACATCCTCACAACGGAGCTACTTCAACACAGCTGACACTAATTCGGTGTAAGCCTCGATAGCGTGGACCTGTGCCCGCCGCAATACGTTAGTGTCTTTTCTCTATTAGAACACTCGATGTTTAGTACATATATGGCGTAGTGTTTGAAGTAATATCTAATTAAACCTGTATGTGTTTGCGATATATGACCACGTTCCTGAGGAGTGTATTATAATGGAAAGAAGTATAGCTATGTACACTTTATTTTTTGTGCTCAGTTGCAAGTCACGTGGCCAAAATACCCTACCACTAATAATAGTTCTAATAAATGACTATTAAATTTAAAATTTTATAGAAAAGTATGCCCGGAGGGACACTGTTGACATTAATTAAACCCAGGTGAACCGGCAAAGTGGTAAGTATTTTGGGGACCAGTGCTGGAATTTTACACAGTAGTGTACAATTTTTGCTTCCTAAGATCTGACCAAACTATTGTAAGCTAAAGTGAAAAGCCAACCGTAACGCAGCGGCCATGAGTATGGACGACGGCGACCGGCGATGCGACACGCTTCAAGAGATCGTTTGTTGTGGCGACGGCGGAGATTTGAACCACGGTGGCTTAATAACATTGTAACTATCAAAAATGCTACGATTATGGCTTAAAAATTCTATTCATTATGGGGATAAAGAAATTTAAATATATACATAATATTTTTATATAATATTGTAAGAAATGATAAAAAAAGAACAAGTTATATTTTTAAATATATGTATATTTCCAATTATATTGTTATATTTTAGTTAATTAACTTAATTTCTTTTCAACATATTAAAATATATAACATATACATCCATAAAGCTTTGGTTGTACGTGTTTATACCATGGTTTTGGTATCTGCATCGTTTCGCCAAGTTAAATTTGTAACCTCCAATATTTATGACAACAGACGTCACGACTTTTGCGCGATTGCTATTTAGTCAGTTTTCATCAAGCTCAAGCAAGCGTTGCTAGCCGCCGGCTCACGCAATTGCATAACCGCTATATCCGCGCGGCGCCTATTATATATATAATACGCTTTCAATATTGTCTGTTATGTGCTTTAAAATCTATCGGAACTGATTGAATATGTAAATGTAAATTAACTTTAATTGGTATATATTTTTTAATCATTGAATTTCACAAAATATTGTTTAATGTTTTTTTACACATCGGACTATCCGTTTTCGGTTTTTCCTTCACATATTGAGTGATGGAGCGGATATTAAAGACGAAAGAAAGCCGCCGTAGTATGCAACTAAGTTTTTCGTTTATATCTGAAATTATTTAAAATCTGTGCTATGAAAACGTTTATTAAATTTTGAAATAAATAATTAAATATTTAGTTGATATAAGTTCGTGACAGTTTTGCATTAACACTCGACTCACCAACTACACTGTCTCATTTGCGTTCCTGCAGTTCGACCTTCGTTAGATCTTTCTCCCCGCGCCCACGCCATCGCCGTAACCGACTACCGATAGGAGTCGATTCGCTCCACCTTTGCGAGCCAGAAGAGGAGCCGACCAATGGCCAACAGAACGCGAGAAATATGGATGGAGCACCACCTCTTACGCCACTCTCGCTACCAGAATTGACGGGGGTACCAATCCTTTCCCCGCTCAACAATCCAACCCCGTACCGACGCCAAGAAGAGGAGGCGCGGCGTCTGAGAGGGGATCCCCGCACCCGCAACCTTCGTATGCAGCCACTGTTGCGCAGCCGCTTTCGCCGTGCGCCCAGCAGCAGCACGCAGCAGCAGCAGCGGAGCAGTGCAGCGCAGGAGCAACGGGTGGTGAATCACTAAACTCTGTTAGCATTAAGAACAATAATGTAACTAGTTTTAAACGGGGAAGCTATCCGCCAATTATTGTAAGCATACTGACGAACTGGGTATCACATTTCGCGGTCCTAAAGGACAGGTTAGGGTACGCCCCTAACACGCGCAGATTCGGGAAAGGGGTGCGGTTTATATCGCAGTCCCCTGAAGAATACTGCTCAGTACAGTAGTATTTAGCGGAGATCACGTCGGCCGGAGAGGGAATCGCCTGGCATGCGTATACTCCGGACGCAAAGCTTCCGCTAAAAATAGCGATCCATGGGCTGCCAAGAGAAACCAATCCCAACCACGTCCACGAGGCACTGAAGGAACTTTGATTTACGGCTAAACGGGTTAAGGTTATTTACCCTAGGAGAGGACGACCAATTACAATTTATTTCGCCCAACTGGACCACATGGATAAGAAGGAAATGAAACGGCACCACAGAGTTGCTATAAATGCCTAGTATAAGCATTAGTGGCTGGAAGGGCAAGGCCGTGCCCCCCCCTAGTGCCACAGATGGAAATACATTGGACACTTGTCCACCACGTGCCATCAGCCGATAAAGTGCGTCAAGTACGCGGGTGGACATCCATTCAGAATGCCCGAACCCAAAAGTGACGCAATTGAAATCTGCAAATTGCGGTAAAAGCCACGCAGCCAACAACCAACGGTGTCGTATTTACGTGCAACAAGCACGGAATTGCGGCATCGTATTGTGTGGCCCTCTACCACCTCAGGTTTTCGAAGACGGCAGGGTCACCGTCGTCAGTAGAACCGCCCAACCGCAGGTACACCCTGACTTCCCTGTCACAAAGGCTTACTGTAGCTGCACCTCAGAGGCGCATCGGCTTCGCCACGCACACTGAGACTCAATCGTCGGGGCAGGCGGCCGCAACGCTCCAGCTCCCGGCGAACCCTGGCACACAAGGCCAGAGCAAGAAGAAGCCACAGAAGAAGAAAAAGAAAAGGCTCAAAAACAAAAACACCAATAGCACGCACCGAGCACGACGATGTGTCAGCGGACCGACGGCCAAATCCGTCGGAAAATTCAATAGAAAAAAACGTGACCAAAAAGCATCACGACCGGCCTCTAGGGCGCCGGGCAGAGCGGGCGCGTTGTCTGATAAGCGTAACGCGGGTCCGCCGCGGCGCGATTATAATTCCAACACAACCGATAGCGAGGCACGCACACGTCGCCCGCGCTTACGCTCGCGCAAAAGTGTATCTTATGCCGAATACACTTACGGTTCAACGGGTCCATTTGCAGAACTACTCAAACGTTTTGTTCAAATGGCCATTGAACTGTTCTCAAACATCATTGCTGCTATTGTGGCAGCACTTTCCTGTTTAATGTCGGCTCATTATGGCGACTAAAATCTTTAATATTATGCACTGGAATTCCGGAGGTGCGAGTTCGCGGGTGACCGAACTACGCACCCTATCCCAGCAGTATGTAACACAATACCTTCATATTCAGCAAATGTGCTGGATATCGGTCTCACACATTTACTCCATTTCTCGTTGAAATTAGAGGACGTCATAATGTCGACACGAATCAACTTCCCATCCTAATCTCCTTCAACGTTGAAGCCACGGCGATTGCACCTCGGCCGCCGCGTGTTAAGACAAATTGGGTCAAATTTGAGTCATCCTTACGGGGGATATGTCTCGACGAACAGATTACCACTCCGGAACATGTTGAGAGGGCCGCAGACTGTTCCGTTGACAATCGTCGGGAGTCGGATAGTCGCAAAAGAGCCCTGCGCAAACTTTGGCAACGCACCCGATGTCTGCGCACTAAGCGGAACTTAAATTCCCTATCCGGGGAGCTATCGGAAAAGATTAAAAAGTTCCGATGAGAGTTATGGATGCGACGTATTGACGATGCAGGTGAACGTCCTACGTCACTCCACCTTCTTAACCGACAGCTCACACGTAGCAATCCCAACTCGTGTCCTCTCCTAGATGAGTCGGGTCGGCGTCAATATAGCGCGAAATCACGGGCCGACATATTCGGCAAAGCGCTAGAAGCGCAATTCGTGAATGAATTTCGCGAGTGATAAGGGGCATTGTCCATTACCATAATCGAGTTAGCCCGAATTTAAATAAGATAGCCCCAAATTACTCTTCGAAACACTTCCTTCAAAAATGAGAAGTCCGTTCTCCAAAAAGCCTTATATGGTTAATTATTAACCATTTCCTTTTACCAATAGGATTTTTAAGTCTTGTTGTAAGGCCTTCCATAAATACTTGTCGTGTTAACTTTACGCTTAAATTCATCCATACTTTTCTTACAGAATGACTTGGAATAGTTTGTTTAATCATCATTCGCCATTTTGTTTAATGTAGCATACAGAGAATATATGTAACGTCACTGACGCGAAAATGGAAGCCTGGTATCTGGTTCTGGCACATTATTATTAGAATACATCATTTTTCAATAAAGAATATTTAACTAACCTTTGGAATAGTGGGATGTTCGTTGTTCCATTGGTTCACAATTAAAAGAGAAAATAAAATCATTATATTTTCTTTAAATGATATTTTCTGGAGAGGTTTTAGGGAAGTTTTTGTGGATCGGGCTTCTTTTCTTTCTGTTCTTTTAAACAATAAACAATTTGCGAGGTTATTCCTAATATTTCCGCCACTTTTAACACACATTTGCTTTTCAATCGTAGTAGAAGGCTAGTAAGTTGACAAATTAAAGAAAAAGCAAAATTATTCAACTATTACTTTTAGTTTCCTTTATTAAAAAAAAATATTATTCGGAACTAATTCATAAAGTCTTATATAATTTAATCCATTCTTTATCATTCGCTCTTTACGCAAATAGTTCACTTAGCAACACTTTAAGGTTTAGGTTAGGTAACATCATCTTTCTTTAAACTGTCAAGTTACTGAATGGAATTAAAAGTCGAAGTAGTATTGCAGCGGTGAGCAGTGAAGCTTCGATTTACCGATAAGTTTCATTCAAGTAATAAATATATTGTGAATTAATAAATTATGTGCGTATATGTTTTTTAATGCCCCGGCAATATCATATTGTCCTTCAACGCGTGTACAGTTTGAATATCATAATTGAATTTTCGGGTAGCGGTTTTAAATAAAATCAATTACTTATTTAAAATGAGCTGTTCTTGTGGTTTTGTCATTTTGGTAACAATTTTATGGGTTTTAATTTTTTAAAACGGAACCTTTTCGTAAATAAAGCCAATTACAACAAGGATATTAACCGACAAACATTTTTAAAATTGGTTTTTGATAATTAGTACACAGACATTTTAATTTATAGATTACATACATAACCTTATTTATATCAGTTATATTCTATATTTGATCCTAAATGTAGGATTTTTATAATTTTCTTTTAAACAAAAATATCCAAGTCATCATGACAACCTGTTAATATACTATTTGTTATAAAAAAATTGAATTAATTAATTAATTTTTATTAATTAAAAGAATACATGCAAGTAAGAACATGGTATAGTTATTTTATGTTGTATTCTGATCTGTACGTTATTTTAGAGATTCAAAATAACATGTTTTATGGATTCGCTATAGATTTTTTTTTATAATAAAACCAAATTTCAAAACAAATGCGCGTAAGTTTTAAAGCCCTGTCACGGCCATTGATATCGCTCGCCACCATTATGTCGCCAGCCACGGCTGCGCAACATGCTTTCGCGATGGCGGGAAAAACGAAACAACTGGCGCAAATCTCTCTATTTTGATTTCCACCTATATAATAGTACATATATATTCATATCATATATAATATGTATTCGTTTTATTATAATTTGTAATTTACAAATTTTGTTGTTTAATTGTGGTTCGTAAATAACTACAAGACACAATAGTATGATTCATAGGGTACAGAATAATAACACGGTGTCTACGTAATCTTATTATTTAAAAAAAATTGTAAATTGCATTTTACTGAATAAGATCATGACGTATAGTAAATTATTATATTTTACATGGATCAATTATATAGATAAAATTTTATTTGCTTATAATTATATACAATATGCCCGTGATTCTGTCGACGCGCGCGCGACGATAACAAAATAATTTATTCTACACGCCATCGCCCAAACTAGCCCGTGTACACGCTTTGCTAGGTGTCAAACTGCGCCAACGCTCGTTTGTATGGCGGCCGCTGTCCACCGTCGCGCGAGTCATTCCGCACGCTGCTCGTCGCTCCATGGCAAAGCATGGCGTGTCACGAAGTTTCGATACATTTGTTCTCATCGGCCGCCGTCAATGCGGCAAGAAGCAAAACGCTCGAGTGCGCCGCGGCCTCGAGTTTGGGCGACGGCGAACGGCGATGCGACACGAGTCAAGAGATCGCTCGTACCTTGCCAAGCTCTTTGTGGCGACAGCGGCGATTTACACCGCGGCGGCTCAATAACTATTAAAATAGAACGAAAAACAAATTTTATTCACAAAGGGAATAAGGAAATTCATATATTTGCATTATATTTTATAAAATATAGTACGGAATGACAAAAAATGGAACAAATATTTTTTTTTTATTTCATATTTATAAAACCTATACGATTATATTTTACATAAAACAGTCATAATACAGTTAATAACTTTTACATTTGACTTCAAGTTATTTTCTTCCAATTGCTCTGATAGAAATGTTAAAAATTACTTGTGATTTCAGCATTTCTATCGGAATGGTATTGGGACGGATAAGTATGCGGTTGTGGAAAGAGGCAAGATCACATACACCGAGGGCATTGATAACTTAATGCCCGTTAACATGAGGACGCTTTCCGAGGCTGAATCATACCCGTACCTGGGTATGTCGCAGAACGTAGATATCGACGAGGTCGGTGTAAAACAGTCAGTTCGTAACGTGTTTTTTGGACGCTTGGCAAAAGTGTTTAATAGCCTATTGTCAGGGTTATGACTGTCCTCGTATATACCTTTGGCATACTCCATCT
>JAOCPS010276765.1:0-13231 GCA_025505425.1 Graphium colonna | reverse complement strand
ATTTCTTGGACTTATCAATTACTAGAGAAAATGGCAAACACGTTTTTGGAATCTTTCGCAAGCCGACATATACTGATTCAACTATACACGCATCCTCGTGTCATCCTTGGCAACCCTTTAAATTCAAATTGACTAACATATACTCCATACTCAAATATTTTATCATTTTGAAGCAAATATTATAAAGAAAAATGTAAAATTTATGATTAAGCTCTCATTTTTTTTAATCTCTATTGTTTGTATATTTGAGAAATTAAAAAAATATCAAACAATTTTTTTTTGTTCTTCCCTATTAAAACACTTGATAAATCTATACTTCTTGTACCATAATAACTTTTGTGTAAAAAAAACAAAAAAATATTACAAATGTTTAAAAAATGTATAATCTGTTTTATTTCATATTTTAATATATTATATTGTTGATATTGTTTTTATTTTAACTTTTGTTTGATGTTCAACTAAGATGTCTAATTAATGTTTAGATTTAAGAAACTTAAGCAGCATGTTATAATTTTTTTATATAGAATTTGATTTGTAATGTTGCCAACTTGTTTTGTTTACAAAGTGGAATTTGTACGATTAGTGAATATATGTAAATATTGACATATTAAACGTTTTTACACAATTTTTTTATTGTTTTTTTTTATGTGAATTAAATGCAATTTTTAGATCTTACTGCAAAGGGCATTGACATGAAGAAATTGTGTATTGATGATTTTAATACCAGCATTTTAATTGTTGTATAATCAACTTCAAAAGAAGAGGAGGTTCTCATTTCGACTGTATGTTTTGTTTATTTTTCGTAATTTTTCCGCATATCATGAAATGATTTCCATAATTCTTTTTTATATGAAATGATACAGTTGGGAGGTGGTCCCATATAATTTTCATGAAAATCAGTCCAACATTTTATTTTTTAAATCAAAATAACTGAAAATGTTTCATGAATATTTAACTTTAAAGGCATTCAGAGCCGACTTTGCTGTTTTTTGTGATAATATTTATAGTAGATCAACATGATATTTTTAACCTTAAAGTAAAAGATTTTGCTGTACTTAGGAAGAAGAAGAGGTAGTTAATTATTTTTAGGAAAAAATTTGACTTGCAATGAAAATCTCATATGTTGTAAATTAAAACCGAAATTATTTTTATCTATAGTCTTAAAAAATGAGATTACCGATTCGTACAAGAAATAGGTACTTTTTCTTTTATATAAAAATTTTATTGAATAATAGAAAGTTTCCATGAAAATTATTTAATTAAATAATTAGTTATTTTTGTACATAAACATATCCTGCCTCCATGGATTAGTGGTATAGACCCTTACTTACAATTCGATGGTCGCGGGTTCGAACACTTGTTCTAAGAATTGTGATAAAATTAGAAAAAAAAAGCGAATCATGTCTTTGCGAAGTCCACGTTTTTGAGAGAAGTAGATTTAGCTGGTTTGGTAGTGGGTACGATGCCCATATGAAACCAGTGCCGGATTAACCTTAAGGCAGAGTAGCCAACAAACCTCGGTAGGTTAATTATGACGAGTGAGAGCATTATATCTCTTTACAGCTTTTGCTGAACTTCTACGGCCGTGCTAGCCCGGGGAAGTGCCTCTTATAAATTGGCAAAAAATAAAGTATGCATGACTTTTAGGGATGCCGGAAGCCCATGTGTACCCTTTTCTTTTCCCATTACTGTCCCATCCAAATCCTTAATCCCGACCCAATCTTACCCAGTAAACCTATTTTATCCAATTTCCCAGGTTGACAACGCACTCGCTACTCTGCGTATGTTGCTTGTGTCTATGGGCGACGGGATCGCTTACGACCAGGTGAACCGGCTGCTTGTTTATCTTATATTCCATAAAAAAAGCTTAGGGGTCCCGCATAGTCGAGGGGTCCTGCATAGTCTAGGGGCCCCACGCACCGAGAATATATTCAAATGTTTCAGTGAGTGAAAATTTAATTCAATAAAAGTATTAGAATAAAAAATGCTAATCCCATGACAACAATGCTTAGATAAAAGTTTTAAAAGCGCGATCTGAGTGATGAAATCTCTACCTTCGTATAGAAAAATTAATTCTGCCGCGATAAAAAAATCTTGTGTGGCAATATTATAGGATCTATAGCAATAGGCAATACAAATATTTGCCCGCAACTATTTCCAAGAAACTTATTTAAATTTAAGTCAGAACGAGTTTAAATTAAATATTAATTAAATTATGTAAAATTGAAGTCGAATATTTGTCAACGCTTATGATGACGCGTAAATATGTCTGGTTCCTAACAATGATTTTAATGCATAAGGAAAATAAATCCCCAATAACACGAGATATATGTCGTATCAATAGCCCATTTAATTTACTTGGAAATCTAGTATGATTTCCAAGTAAATTAAATGGGCTGATAGATGCGTCAGAGCAATTTGACAAATTTTAAAGCACTACAACTTACTATCGAATTTACTTTTTTGCGAGAAATTATGGTAAAGCAGTCTAAAAAGAGCCACCTTCACGCGCCATTTTTCAAAATTAACTAATATTAATCAGACTATGTTCTTCAAATTGATAGAACTGCTTATATTTTTACGACTTAATTTTTAACATATTGTGGCCTATAAAGTTATGAGCACACTTAACACTGTTGTAGAAAAATATGATTTTAGAAAATTAAAAATTAGGGAAAAGGGGCCCCGATAATTTCAGTGCCTAGGGGCCTTGCCATCGTTAGTCCGATACTGCATGGAATAGTTATTTGTATGACCTATAGATAATTGTTTTTGATCTGGGTGTTTCTGGAATTACACGCTTGCAATAAAGCTGTGAGCAGAGCTTTTTTAAAAAAGAAGAAATATTTCATAATATCTATGAAATTATAATTATTAATCCAGATCACCCCTGTAGCCTAGTGGTATGCGCACTTAGTTTGTAAACCGGAGGTTTTGTATTCGAATCCCGTACCATAACTTTGCGTTTTTGTTTCTTGGTTGGATTAGGACAATGCGGACTGATCACCCGATCGTCTGAAAAGAAAGATGATCCATGCGTCGGATGGGCTGTAAGAAGCCGGTCCTGCTGATCTCTCTGGTCGGGCAGCCGTCATATCGGGCTACGAGCAAAAAGAACAGATGTAGCTGATGTATTAAGTAGATTGGTCGCCGTGGCCGAAATTCGGTCATAACATTATCACTTAAAAAGAAGGTGTTTATTTTGTAACATGCAAGCTGACCTTGTTCAACCTGGTGGTAACCTGGGTAAATTAGTACAATGACATCGATGGGTAAAGAAGGCGATGTAACTTTTTTATTAGTTGTGCGAATGTGCATCATTCAATTAAAACGTAAATATTATTTATCACTATATTTTTCCTAAGGAAGAAAAGGACGTTTCATGGGAGAAATATATTCTAATAAATGATATTAACGTTTGTGAAGACTTCTTCGCGTATTAATTCCTGGAAATTGTTAATGATATGAAACGTCAGAATAGTCATTTCATGCACGAATGCTTTGACACATATTACTCTATAACAAAAACATTTACTTTTGATTACTAATATGCTAATGGCATTAGGAAGGATACCAGACCAAATCATAGAATTAGTTTTTCAGATTGCGGTTTATTTATTTATACTTATTTTTTATTTATACCTAATTATTTACACAAATATCTGAGAATTAATAATAAAAAACATAATATAATCGTAAATAATTATGATTCTTTAAAAATAACTCTCAAACAGACTTTTTTTAAACACAGAACTGCTCAACCCTTTTATTTTTTGCCTCTAATCGAAACCTTTGCAGGTGTTACCAACATCACGACCTTTTTATTTCTTTATTTTACTTGTTATATAACTTATTGTATGACTTGATATTTACATAACAAAAAACGGATGTAAACACCCAAACGACGCTATTTTCAAAACTGTTTCCAGATTGTAAGACCCATAATTAAAAATGCTTATAACTTATTAATTACTTATTGCTTGGTTCATACGGTTGGGTGACTATTTCGATATTTACATCTTGCCCTTTAAGATTTTAAATATGTTACAATTATCTTCTACCTATTTTTCAAAAGCTGGCAACCCGTCTTTAACTCACTAGATATTTTTGATATTCATGGAAAACGTTATCACTTAACATTGGGTGAACTACCTGCTTGTTAGCTATCTCCTTCCATTAAAAGTCCAAAACAAAAGAAATGTAGCTGTTCTTATAATATTTATAGTCTTTGTAAAGTCTTAACACGTAACACTTTATTAGAACATCTGTCAATTTTCCCTCCAAAAAAAACGACAGATTGCAAACATCAAAGCATTTTTCACAAACATTTCGTGCACGAGACGAATGGTCGTTATAGTCTGTCGACGGTACACAAATCCTTATCTATTATATTATTTCACGCCATCGTATAACGTGTTATAAATAAAAATCGATTGGAGACGCACAAAGGGATAGTTTATAAATTCATGCGTATTCAATATTGTGCCAACGATGAGGTTGCTTGTGTTTTTAGCTCTTATAAGCCTCTGTCAGTGTTTCCATCCTCCGCTGGTGAGTTCGTAGTATAAACGTACAAACTCACGATTTGTTTTGATGTTCAGACATTTGAATACGACTTTTGCTGTGGTTATTACAAATACATTCTGATCTAGACATATCTAAATTTAAGTGATTTAGTAAGCAGTCTGATTTATATGCTCACATTAGTTGTATTATATAAAATCGTTTATTCATGATGCTCAGGTACGTACTTACATGATCATCTGAAATAAACGATTCTACAAGTATTTTTTTTTCCAGTACGAATACACAAAGTTTTATATTTTTATAAATTTATCTTAAATTTAAACATAGTTTTAATAAAAATAGAGAAGATATAATTAATACGTTACATATTGTTTCAGGAAACAACGAATGAAATATTTGGTCTACCGCCACCATATACAATCGGTAAAGATGAATACGTAAAGCCAATGGGACTAACAGCACCTGTGAGTTATGCCAATCCATTTCTACAGTTTCAATATCCTAACATTCCAATAAGCTACGGATATCCTCAATATTACAACGTATTAGGTGAATATGGCGACTTAGCACAACCAACTATCCCTTCGCCTAATGAAATTACCATCTCCAACAACAAAGGTGCTTTCGTCCCAAACGCATATATTTTACCACCAGTGCTGGCTAGCCAAAGAAACGTCTTTAAAGGTTTGATTCCAATTCTTGATGACGGAAGAGGAAATATTGGTGACTTTAAAGTTAAACAACCAGAAATACCAATAACTTTGGCACGCAAAGACGCCCGTAATGAAGGCAACAGATATATTCAACCCATATTATCCGTTAACAAAGAAATTCCAGGGATGAGAAATATAGGACAATCTGGTACATATCTTGATTTGATTCACCAGATACTGAAAGGTAAACCGTCGGGCCCAGTTGTTTCGATCAGCCAGCAAAATTTGCCACACAGTTACATAAATTTAGATAAAAGTACTCTAAACAAAGGCTTTGGTCAATCACAACCTGTAATTGGATTGAATTACGGTGACCGTCACATAAAAAAATTGCCTCCGTTTAACAATCTGAATATAATGGAATCCGGTTATCCTAATGTTAAAATTGATAAAGAGGCAGAGGAAATTTTAAGTTATGTTGTTGGATTAATGTTAAGCGAGAAACATACGAGTCCTAGCGTCATAGAAGTTCTTAACGCTGCCAAAAATATAAACTTTTCAAAGCTTGATGAAATCGACGTGAAACAGTTAGTTAAATTGAATGACCATGATATACAAGATTTAAGGCAATATTTGGTTCGAATTATAAACGCATTTGGTCTAACTAGATACACACTTAAGCTATTAGAATATATGTATCTAATTAAGGGAGCACCGAAAAGTGAAATTCGTCTTATAATAAAAATTCTTGCCAATGATGGAGTTCCACAAAATTTTAACAGTAACGAATTACAGCAATTAAAACGCCATTTAATTCGGATTTATGAAGATTTCAATGAAAATCCGTATATATTAGCATTTTTGAAATATATCCTCGAAACTCAATTGAGACCAACGGAAAATGTGTTAGATATAGATTATGGTGAAAATCATATACGAAACGAAAATCAGGAAATTATAAATTTTATCGTTAGAATAATGATAAGTGAGAATAACATCAGCCCCGACATAATAAAAGTCCTTAATAGCGCTCAAAATATCGATTTCTCTACGCTCGAGAAACTTGATGGGACTCTGTTAGTTCAAATGAGTAACGAGGACGTGAAGCGCTTAAAGAAATATTTGGTTCAAGTAATTAACTTATACGGTCTTACTACGTACTCATTCAAGCTGTTGGAATACATATTTCTTTTGGAAGGGAGACCGACGATCGAAACTTATCTCATATCTTTGATTGTGGCAGATAATACAGCAGTTAAAAAATTCAACGCAAACGAATTGAAGCTTTTAAAAGAACATTTGCTCCAAATTTATACAGATTACAATGAAAGTCCATACATTTTAGCATTTTTGAAGAACATCCTGGACAACATATTAAAACCAATAGAAAACAATAATTCGCCCATTATAGATTCAAATGATATGCAAGAAATATATTTACATTTAAGCCAAACATACAATGATAATCCAAATGTATTAAAGATTTTAAAAGTCATAAATGACATATATGGATACGTAGAAAGTGTAGTCCCGTTACCAGTTATAGACCAGAGTGATTTACAGAGTTTAATTGTCTTAAGGCCAGACGATTTAAATTTATTAGTTAAATATATATTAAAAGTTATATCACAAAGAGGTAACAACATCTACTTAAACGGGTTATTGAGTTATATAAATTGGATAGAAAAATCAAAAAGGGATCCAACAGATGTATTAATTGAGAGCGAAGAAAAGGTAGACTTGTCACCAATTTACCAATATTTATTGGAGTCTAATAACCCGAAATCTAATGGAGAGATTTTTGTAATTTTAAATAACCTTTCGCAAAATAAAAACTTTCGATTTCCTATGACGACGATGGGTTCTATAGAAACTCTAGCTTACGGTGACTTGATTAGAATTAAGGAGTTTCTGTCAAATGATGAAAGGAACAAACTAAATCCAGCTATTATGAATTTCATTGATAAATTGAACCAAGCTATTCAGAAACAGGAAGTTAAAGTAATTTTAGATGGAGAACAAAATTTAGTTGATGTTAACTCTGATGATTTAGAGCACTTAAAACAATATATGATAAGTAAGCTAACAGGTATACCTGATTATTATCTGAATGAAATATTGCAAATTATAAAACTAGCCCAAAATCAGAAAGGCGATAATGGCGTCGTAAAATTAAAATATTTCGATTTAATGGAAATTTACAAATACCTGTTACAGACTCAAGAAGATAACATAAATAACCCTGTTCTTATAAAAGTTCAGCAATATGTAATCGAAAACAACAAAGATGTAACTGTACAGAAAGACAGTAATTATAAAAAACCCTTTGTTAATATTATGGAAACCAATGGCATATACAGTGGTAATCAAATTAATTTAGAGGAACTTTATAAATTTTTAATACATAAAAGTCTTACAGACGAATCGAATCCCCTATTAGAAGAATTATTGAAATATTTTAATCAAACTCTAATATTGCCAAATGGAGAGCTGAAAATAAAAATTATAAGTACAAACAGTACAGAACCCTTAGAGGTAATAAGTCGTCAGGAACTAGTAAAACTATTGCCATATTTGGTTAATCTAAAAGAAAATTCTGGGACAGCAAATAATTATTTATACATCGAACTACTTAAATATCTTAAGAACAAAAGCCTCGGAGATGATTATGAGGCAACAACAAATCCACTCTCACTTATTCCTATTGATGCGTTGTATAGAATAAACCGATATTTACAAACCTTTATTAAACAATATGGCGAAAATGACCATGTTTACCAAATTATTTTACAAATAAACGAGATATTAAAGTCTAAAAAAATCAAGAGTAATTCGAAATATATCAACGATTTAAACGTTAACAAAGACGATCTCAATTTTCTATTACAATATTTAAATAAATACGTTAATGTGCCGGGTACGAGCAGTAACATTTTCAAACTTATCGAATACATCAAAAAATCTGAAAATGATATGAAATACCTAGGGGATTACGAGAAAAACCAGGATAACATTGCACTGTACTCATTACACTTAATTAATAAAGGCGAAATAACACCTGCAGTAAAACATTTACTAGAGTTTATAATGGTTGATAAAAAGTATGAGGATCCAAATTTACTTATTATACAATTACAAAAATCTCACATGTTCGATCAATTAAAGATAAGTGAAATTATTGAGTTAATTAAATATTTGCAGCAGATAAAAAGTATGCTCGGAGCTAATCAATCTTTAGGACTTTTAATCGACAACATTATTAGAATAGAAAATGAAATTGAGCTCAATAAAACTCGCATCACAATGCCAAATGATAAAATACCAGGAAAAGTTAATGAAAATAAAGAACCTATAAAGAACCATGATTACCTTACATTATACTTATTAGAGTTACTTAAAAACGAAAAAATAACACGTGTAGTGAAGGATATCCTGCAGTTTATTATGGTTGATAAAAGATATGAAAATCCAAATCTACTTATTATGCACCTAAAAGAAACTCACAAGTTGGACAAACTCGACACAAGTGAAATAATCGAGTTAATTAAATATTTGCAGCAAATAAATACTATGCTCGGAGCTAATCAATCCTTTCCTATACTGATAGACAATATAATAAGACTACAAAACGAAATTGAACTTAATAAAAATCGTATCACAATTCCAGATGCAAAAAATAAAGAAGACTTAAAAATCTCCGGTGAAAATGTAAAAATAATAAATAAACATTTAATTAACTTATTTGACCGATATGGCAACGATAAAAATGTGGTGAATGTTATGGATAAAATTAATCATATCAAACGTGGATCATATGAAAATATCGATTTACCTAGATTATTATTGAGCATTAATACTAAGGCGATTGTATTAAAAGTAGATGATTTGAGAAGTATTACTGGAGATTTATTAAATTTAATCGATAATCACGGTACGAACCAAGATTTAATGAAAATGTTGGGAGTGATTTTTAGTATTAATACACCACCCACGAAAGATAACCAAATAACTGTTTTAGGCGTTAATGACACCCATGTGGAGATAGCTATTGACCAGAACAATCTGGACCAATTACAGCGGTATTACAGTATGATTGCTAGGTACCACAAGTTACATCCGGATAAATTAAATATTTTACCGATAGTGTATCCAATACAAAATATTTTTTCTGAACAAGTACCAAATAATACTAAACATCACAATAATTTTATACTAACGATAAAACATGGAGAAATAGAACTATTGACGAAATATATCTTAGAATTAATTAGGAGACATGGAATGCTTCCCGAACTAATAAACGTTTTGCTGTTTGTCTGTGATATTTATGGCGACGAAAAAATGGAAATAATGACAGTACGTAATGAAAAGAAACCAAATGATATTGTTATTCGTGATGAGATGGAAGTTTTACTTCAGCAGGGAGTTGTGCAGATTATAAAAAACATGAACACAGCTGACTTGAAAAAACTGTATTTGGAATTAATACAAAAGTTATTTGCGTCGCCAAATAATTGGGACACAACAAATATGAACCAAGTCGTGCATACATTGCAAAATATGTACAATAGAGAAGTAAATCCGCTTAATAAATATATATTGCTCAAGTTACGTAACTATTTGAAGAATAATAAAGATATAAACAATGAAGCACTTCGGCAACCTGATTTTGTTTTATTACTGATGGATTTAATCAACACCACAAGCACAGTTCCTCCTAACAAAATGGATATTATAGTGAGTATCATTATTTTTATACATTGTTTACAAAAGTTTTATTGTTATGATAAGATCATTACTTTGACTAAGACAAAATGCAAGTTTTATATGTACATTTTGAGCTCAATATAAACAAGATCATGTAAAAAAGTTGTGTTAAGAATTTTTGACTATTATTCTCAATAGATTTGTTTACTGAATTACTAACTATGTAATTACATCAAACTAATTAATACAATGAGAACATATCTACTATCACAGATTTTTCACTAACGAAGATATGTAATTCGATATTATATATTTATAGATATATATTTATATATATTTATAGAGATATATTTCATTTTTATTCTCACTGACATTACGAAAATATACTAAATATATAATTTATATATATATACCTTTTTGCAGCCCAATGTACATGGAAAGTATATTGTAACCCAGCCGTATGATTACAAGAATGACATCGAAGGTGCGTTGGCAAAGGTAATAAAAAAACTGTACCAGCCTGATAATGTGAATGAAAAGAACACAAAAATTATAACTACCTATAACATCAAAAATGGTGAAAACGTCAACAGTAGTGAAAACATTAACAATGCGATTCCCGCATTGACAAGATCTGGTCACAATATAGAAAAGATTAACAAACCCTTTGATAGCAATGAAAAACATATTGTGCTAAATTATACTATTTATAAAGTCAACAAAAATGGAAGCCGCGAACAGATACAACCTAATATTAATATAGAAAAAATGTTCAAACCTATTAATATTAATGAACAAGATAAAAATATTATGGGCAACTATACAGTTTATGAAATAAGCGAAGATGGAATTCGCGAACGCACAATACCTCATAGTGAATTAGAAGAAACACACAAACCTATTAATATACATGAACGAAATAGAAATATAGTGTCTAACTATACAATCTATAAAATCGGCGAAGATGGAAGTCGGACACAAATACCACCTAATATCGAAATAGGAAAAATAGAGAGACCTATTAAATCGAATGATGAAAATAAAAATACCAACAAAGTCAAAGTCTATCAAATCATCGAGGATGGATATCTCAGAAAGACACAATCTAAGATGGATAAAAACGGTGGTAATGAAATTCGCGAACGCACATTAAATAACGTTGAAGAAGAAATACATAAACCTATTAATACGACTGAACGCGATAAAAATACTGTTACTAACTATACAGATTATCAAATCAGCAGAAATGGAAGTCATGGACAGACGCAACTTAACAAAAATATAGAAAAAGATAACGAGTCTATTGAAAAGGACGAAAATCACCAAAACAGCAGCTTTAAGATACACAAAAACAATGACAATGAAATTCGCGGACGCACATCACCTAACATTGAAATAAAACAAATACATAAACCTAATAGCACAAATGAACAAAATAAAAATATTATGACAAACTATACTATCCATAAAGTTGGCAAAGATGGAAGTCACAGACAGACACAACCAAACATCCTAGTAGAAAAAACTTATCAGCCAATCAATACGAATGAAATAAACAAAAATGTTTTATCTAAGACCTATTCAAGTGACAACGGAATTAATGAACAGACAAGACCTAACATCGATAAAAAACACCAGACTATTGATACGAATACAAAAAACAAAACTATTGTAACCCAGATGCATACAATCAGCGACGATGGGTTTGATGGACAGATACATCCTAAGTCGAAAGTAGAAGAAAACGTTCAGTCTCTTGATACAAATGAAAAAAATAAAACTATTTTAACCAATATATCTTCAATCAGCAACAATGGAAATGATGGACAGATACCGCCCAACATCCAAATAGAAAAAATATATCAGCCTACTGATACCAATAAAAAAAACAAAACTATTGTAACCCAAATCTATACAATCAGCAACGATGGGTTTGATGGACAGATACATACTAAGTCGAAAGTAGAAGAAAATGTCCAGTCTCTTAATACAAATGATAAAAACAAAACTAATTTGGCCGAGATCTCTTCAATCAGCAACAATAGAGAAAAAAAATATCAGCCTATTGATATAAATGAAAAAAACAAAACTATTGTAACTAATATATATACAGTCACTGACAATGGAGTTGATAGACAGAATCAACCTGAGTCCAAAGCGGAAAAATATGTCCTACCTGATACTATTGGTAAAAACAATACTGTAGTCAACAACACAAACTACGAAATAAATAAGGTTGAAAATAGCGGACAGACACAACCTAACCTTAAAGAAGTGTCATGTGGGGAAGCTTACATAAAATTCAACCTGATCCTTAATGAAATCCACGATGCGTCAAGTTCGAATGAAGACAAAATCGATTTGAACATGGAAGAATTTCTTCACCTGTACGATACATTCGATAAATTCAAAAAGAGATTAAGTTTGAAGAGTAATAACCAAAAAGTCCCGTCAAGTGTTCTTATCGGAGAATTAGAGCAGCGTTTATTACAAAACGATGTAGGCACATGTGAATATCAGCCGAATGTTATCGTGAAAACGCTCGTTTCGGATTTAATAATTGCGCTGCGGCAGGTCATTCAATATATGAAAACTAACGACTATAAAGATAAAAGAATGAAGGCTATAATTGTGTCCCTAGTGAATCGTTTGATGCCAGATATAAATGCAATAGCTGTGAAGGATTGCGAGGCGCGGACGAACAAGGAATTAATGAGCATATTATTTACAAACATCTATTCCAGTAAAAACCTTGAACAGGACGAAATACAGTTCCCAGCCGGATATACGTTACACGAGGACAATGATGAAGATTTCCTACATACATTGTCTATGCAGAAGCTTCAACAAGAAATTGCTAAATACAAAAAGTCATAACGAACATCTTTGTTTCAAAGAGTTTTCAGTACTCTTTAGAATAATCATAAAAATATATTTTTACTGTTAGTTATTTTAAAGAAAACTCAAGATAGGACAAATAGTTTTGTGCTGTTATTTCTGAAAACCTGACAAATGTGTACTATACATGGGTAGCATGGCTTGAAATCGTAACTACCATCAAATTGCTTTAATCTGACTTTCTTGACTTATGTCATAATATATTTCTAAGATCTATCAGAGTAAAATGTAGTAGGCGCAAGAGCACTTGATCTGCTCATAAAACTATGTTATATAATTTTTTTTACAGAAAATTGCGAAACCGATTTCAAACGCCTTAGATATTAGTTTTTCAGTTATTATATTTAAAAATAAACTACTGGACTCATTTTTAGATGGTAGAGCATAACATCTTTTCACAGCTTTTACTGCACTTCTACGGTCATGCTCGTGGGAGTACCACCGCC
>JAOCPS010276655.1:0-13232 GCA_025505425.1 Graphium colonna | reverse complement strand
AAAGAAATATTCACATGTGAACATTACACATTTTAATCTATTTATACGGCAAGACCTTAAAGTTCAAGGTCAACTACAAGTATCAAAAATACATAATCTAGTCTTAAATGATGTATTGAACATCCAGCAACACTTTCCAGTCAGTGGAGTTATGCAGATTTGGGTAGTCGAAAAATGATTTTTGAGACGCAACTCACGGCCCATAGTGCGAGGAACTTCCAACCGCACTGTTTTATTGAAACAAAATTCCTAAATGCCGTTTATGGATGGTGTCATTTAACGGAAATCGTCACATAACGAAATGCCTAATGCTGTGTGTGTATCGAGCCTACTATAAACAAATGTGCACACGGGCAAGGGAGTTTGCAGCTGGGTGCGCAACTGTCTGTCTCTATTTATCATATAACCTCAACACACGTTTGTACAGACATGTGTAAATTTCATGAAACCATATTTGTTATTTATGTTAAATAGATGGATCATACGAGAAAAAAATTTAAATGTACAGATTTCATTTCGAATTATATTCCGATTTAAAGAAAAAACGTAAGGAACTACGTTCATGACGGGGTTCTCCCGACGGCACAACATTATTTTCTTCTATTTCTTCTTTTATTTAATATCTGCTAACAAAATATATGAAGCTATAACTTTTAATAGTGTTTCACTCTCTATTACATTATACAAGGTGCTTTTTTTTATTAATCTTTTTCGAAATTCGTTACCATTTTTCTTGTATACCACCATTTAAATTTATATTTGAGAATTGGGTATTTGTAAATTTTTTACATGCTTTAGCGGTCTTTTAATTGTATTTTCTTTAGGCACCATGTTTATACATCCTTCGTTAGAACTTAAAATTGTATGATTAGATGAATCGCCGTTAACATTAAATTTTGTTTTCATATTATTTAAATGATTCTGGACAATTTTTTCCGCCATTACTGGAAAATTTTTATTGCCTTTAGCTGGCGTACTTCTTTTGCTATTTCTAAATCCGCAATAGTAATGTTTAAATTACTTAGGTATTTTGAAATTTCATCGAACTTTTCTAGATGTTAAGTACAACTTTTTTAGGCTGTGTCGTTTTGATAAATTTTAGTTGACAATTACAAACATGTATTACGTGAAACATTACTATCCTTGATCTGTTTTACGAGATTACCTGTTGCTTTCATATATCGTATTGCAAATAGTATCTTCCTTATTGGCCTTTATATTACACTCACTACATGGTATTTCATTTTTACTGTCAGTTTCGTCCTCTTCCTCAAAAGTTGGGTATACATTTATTCGAATATCCAAATTAATATTCCTCTTTCCCTTATAATTAGCGAAGTATTTAAACATATTTTGAAAGTGCTCAAGGAATTCATTGTTCTTCAACTTATTGCCCGTTTTCTTATATGTATATGAAAAATGTTTGTGACGAATTTTTTCAAAGGTTTCAGCAAAGTTCGAAAAACCTTTTTCAGATTCTTCCTTAAAACAGCATTTTTTTAATCTCGATGGTAAGATCTTTTTAAACAGGTCGCATTTATTCCCACAAGGCACCGATGGAGGTTCCTCATAACTTACTGCTTTATCTTTTTTGCTACTATCTAAATCTTTTTCATCTACAAAATCAACTGTCAACAATGGATCCCTTTCAGCATCATTTATGTTTGATTTAAAACACGGTGTACAAGTATTAGATTTATTATCATTGCAACATGAACAATGTTGAGTTTTGGGTTTTGTCAACATTTCTGGACGCATTGGTTCCTTCCTTAGATCAATTCCTGATGTTAATTGACTGCGCAAATCATCGTTTCCTGTAGCAATATTCATCGTCACTTGTGGTACCACGTTTGTAGCGTTTTCGCAAAGCATTTGAAGCCCTCCAATAGGTACAACTTCATCAGTCATTGTATCTTGATCGTGTCGTGATTCCGTAAAATTACTTTCCGTATCCGATATTTCGTCTGTAAACATACACTTTACCAGACTTGGCATCGGATCGATATCTAGTAGCTTTGTGCTAATAAATTCTTCATTAAGATTAGTTATGGATGTAGATCCAGGAAATTTGTAGTAAGAGTTTGGAATATAAACTATTCGATGCTTCTTTTCACATTCTTTAACCATAGTAGTATCATGACACGTTGCGAAATGATTTGTAAGTGATTTAGTTGATATTTCTAGCAAGTCTAGGCTTGAAGCACTTGATAGCATCTTATTAGAATAACTTATCGTAAATAAAATATTTCGGTTATATGCATTATTTAATGAATTACGTAACATTTTCCCAGACATTTGGTGCTGGCAAGTGTGGACAAACCTCGGAATACTTAGCGTGGAAATTATTGATAAATGTTTTCTAGTTTGTGGTAAGGTTATGCTGGAATATGTTTTACATTTTGGTAAAACTCGTTCAATTGGTTTAGGCTCAAGGTTTATGCATGATATTATATTAGATTCGAAATTTGTTGTTTTGAAAGTTGACCCCCTAATCCTTATATCCACCGTGTAAGTCAAACAAGATGACACATTGGCATTGGCTTCTAATTTATGAAGCATTGAATCTACAATATTTTGGATTTTCTTTTTAGTATCTTCATTATTAAATATATTATTCTCTATCCATTTCTTGAGTAACTGGTTCATGGTCTGTATGACTATGTCCGTTACATTCTCATTTATATCTTCCATGTTCCGAACAGCACCTATATTTTACTCTTTAGTGGCACCGCATGCACTTTTCAAGAAACGTTTGCAATTAATTACTTTATTGAAGAAGGACTTTTTGTCTGGATACTTCTCATTCAGTTTAAAATTATTGGTATTGCAACACAATCATTATCTTTATTTCAATTTGCAAATACATTGCCTTTTGTAAATTGCCATGCTACTGAAATGATTCGCGACCGCGTAATGAAACTTTTCTTATTTTGAGGTTTTGTGGTAGTCTTATTCATTGCTTGTTTTTCCTTGCCCATTTTGTTTCATGTATTTGACCGCTCGTTTTCTTCTGAAAACAAAAACATAAACTTTTCTTCAATTATCTCTTACTAGATTAAGTTTATTAGCATATATAGGTTCTCTTCTAGAAAGTATGGGTATCATGCATGCCCATGTTTGACATTTTGTGGTCTATTATGGATTTCATCACAGTGACAAAATAAATAGATTTCTATAGATTATTTTTCTTCATTCACAAATGTCTGTTTTTATTCTGTATAAAAAACATCATGTAGATCGAATTTAAAATAATAAAAAGAATTACTGTTTCTTTCCCTTAAAAATATATATTATACTTATTTTAATATAAGTTTGAAATTACTTAAAATGTTCGATTTCAGCCATAAATGAGAACATGACATTAAAATTCAGCAAGTATGTGATCATTTGTCAAATTGATTTGTTTATAATAATAATAATTATAAGTATAAAACAACCATTGAAACTTACGGTTAATTTTTGAAAACGGACCAAATCACGTTATATTTCTTACGCATTTTTAAAAAAAACCTGTTTTGTAATGAAATGATATCACATACGAAAATTTATCTCTTTCTCTATATTTTGACATTGATGCTTTCGATAAAGCGAAGTTTATTTTTTCTAAAGATTATTATGACATTTTTAGTTTATCTATGAAGTTTTTATAGCTATTTCGCCTCTTCCCCTGACAATTAATATTAACGGATAATACAAAAATGGTTTAATACTTAGAAGAATTCAAAGTTATAAAACATTTTTCCATTTTTTTAAGGTTCTTATTTTTTAAGATTTCTTAATGGGCATGGAATTTTATAATTATTTATGACTTTGATAATTTTTATAATAATAATAATAGTTCTTTATTGCTTTATATATGTAATATGTTGACACATTAGATTATACGCATCAGAAATTTTCACCATAGATCTTTAATACAGTTACAACGATTACGAGGTATTTTTAAATTAAACAACTTTACGGATTTTATCGCGGTTTATTTTTTTAAATTTTATCACCCGACCTTTCGAACCCTTAACAGCATTCATAGTTACGGGAAGGACTCTCAAAAACAGAATTATTACGAGGTGGTCCTGAATTCCTAACTAGGTTATACATAACCTGTATTTAGCAAACCCAGTTCTGCCCCCCCTAATGTATGACTTATTAAGCATGGTATAATGCGCATTATCTGTCAATAATAGTCAACATTATGTTACTACTGATAGGGTGTGTGTGTGTGTGTATGTGTTTGTGTGTGTGTGTGTGTGAGAGTGAGAGAGTGTGTGAGTGTGAGTGTGCGCGCGTGTGTGTGTGTTTGTGTATGCATGTGTATATGAACGTGTACGTGCATGTGAGTGTTTCTATATATTATTAAATCTCTGGGTATCTTAATTTTGCTTCAAGAGAAAGGAGCGTACGACAACTTTACAAAAAAGAAAAGGCCCAAGATAGTAGAAGAACCTTTTATAAAAAGGGAAATTGACTGCCGGAATAGTAACAAATCTTGTCTTTTCGACGTTTTGTAATTTCAACAAAGGGAATAAAGCGATGTTGCTTTAGTATGACATGAGAGACGAAAAGTTCTCTAAAATTAAGCACTTCGCAATCCTTGTATAATTGCGCTGTTGAAGACCGGATTGGTTTGAAAGTTGAAACTTTTATTATCGCCTTTTAAGCAATTTCTAGAGGCCTTAAATTAGTTTTTGCATCATCATATATTTTTGGGATTTTGAGGTAGAGGTAGAGGTCTTAAATAAGTAACAGCTGTTTGTTAACTCTTAATTTTATTTAATGTTTCGAAAAGTATACAGTCAGTGTTTTAAGATAATTATATTCTCAAATCATTTTTAATATCTATTAAAGTGTATAATAAAGTGGACTCAATTGAAATGATAAATTAAATATCTTTTGTTTACATAAGTTTACCATCCCACTATAAATTGTTCAACAAGTAAAAAAAGTGCTGTAATTTCCCAATTTTAATATTAAATTTTATTGTGACTATAATGGCCATCCCTTCTGGATTAGAATATATGCAAAAACGGTTTGAAGGAAGTATGTCACTAAAGATGGCTGTATTTGAAGAGCGGCTAAAGGCAATATGACCCCCAAGTGATTTAACTCTCTCTCGGCTGCGGGATGATTTTTACAATTTCAAGGATTTAGTAAAATCTATGTTTAGTATTATGCAACAAAAGATTCTGGCCTGTAATAAAAGTATGGCCTTTGTGAACAAGAAGTTTTATTACTTCATGAAAAAATTGGCCTTACAGACTTTAATAGTACTCATATAAAAAAATGTTACCGGCTTAGGTGTTTCAAAATTGGCCTCGGCCTGTACTTGCGTATTTCAAAAAACATATTATGAAAACAAAGATATGGAATATGATATCTAAACTAAAAAGTTGTGGTATCTCCATTGCTGAGTTTCTAACTAAAATTCGACAGACTATTTATAATGCAGCCCGGATCCACTTTGGCATGAAAAATGTGTGGTTTTTTGATGGTGCTGTTTACATAAAACACTGTAAAGGACGATCAAAAATAACCTCTCAGGTAGAATTGGATGCTCTCTTCATTAAGTTCCCTATAGCATCATCATCAACTATTGAAATAAAGTCTTCTGGTATCACAGAAGCTAAAAAGGCCTTACAGGTGCCTCGGTCTACTCCAACCACTGGTCTTGCTGATAAAATTCGATACCAGCAACCGTCTTTTGATAATAATAAGAGGAGCAGAAGGGCTGTAGCCAAAAAGTAGTTTTTTTTTTATTGGACACTCTAGTATCCAGTTAAGTTGTGGTTATCTTATTCTTTTAACTCTTTTAAAAAACTGTTGAAACGGGTATTGATTTTAATTATTTTTGCTTTTATTTACATCCATTACTTTTACAACTTTTAATCATGTTTTAACCTTGCACTAGCTTTACTTTAGCTGCAATTTTACTTTAGGACAAATATAAAATATGGCTTAGTTTTGTTAAGTAAAGTGATCAAAACTGTGTCAATATCTGATTTTTACAAACTTTTAACTGATATTTCCAGGATTTGCAATATGTAACTTTGTATTAATATGTGTAACTTTGCAATTGTTGTTTACTGACGCTGTGACGTAATAATTCTATAGGATAAAAACTCGGTTGTTATCACATTCACGCACAGATAGGTAATGAAGCGTATAATAGTAATAAAAAATCTTTTAGACATTTTTTTATTAAGATTTGTATTTTCCTGTTTTTTTTTATTCAGCCATGATTATTTAATAAGTTGTTTCTATTTTTTTATTTACATGTTTTGTTTTTTATCTATGGTTGAGATATAAATTATGGACACTAGACTAAATGTGCATTATTAACAAATATATCACTTTACATTTATTATTAGATATGTTACAAGATAGTCTAAGATATTTTTATGCATTAATAATTATTAGATAGTTTTCATGCCAATTACAGTGTTACTTTTGTTTTAAATTTGATGTTAACTTAATTATGTAAACAGTCAATCCGTGGGATGGTATTTCATGTTATTTTATTAATATTGTATTTTATTGAAACTTTAAATAATAACGTGCCTTCAATTAAAGAGCAACTTAACGCGACATTTCCATCTGACAATTAAATATATGGCATAATAATGCGCAAAGCATACCGGCCCACTAAACAGAGCTATCAGTTTGCGTTCATGCGATCTTAGTCTCGGAAAGTTGGTTATTTTTTTTTTAAATTCCATGTTTTATCCTTTACCAGAATACTCCCTCATCCGAAATGATCGTACGGGAAAGAGAGGAGGTGGAGTTGCCATTTACTTACATAGTTCAATAAATTATAAAGTAGTCTGTCAAGTATCAACACCTTCGGATGATACTTCGGCCGAGTTTTTATTCGTTGAACTCAATGTCAAAGGTGTATTAATGATTCTCGGGGTAGTGTACTGTCCTCCTGTTGATTATTTCGCCGATTTAGAAGTTGCTCTCAAGAATGTCTATGCTGGGTACACACATTGTATGATCATGGGAGATATAAATACGGACCTTTTAAAAAATTCTTCATGTTCTCTTAAACTCCGAACTATAATTGAGTCGTCAATTCTCGTCAATTGTTCTTAGTGAGAGGGCTCTATGTTGCATCTTTTCATGTCTTTTCTGAACGACTTTATGGAGAAGGAGCTGTCCACCACGTTTTCGCTTGCCCTCTTCTAGTTCAGAATAAAAAAAAATGATAAGTGGCCACACCACATAAGCTTGCATTAAGTAGGCCCCAATGCCACCGACATTGGCTCGTCGCAAAACTTCGGTATTACGCACTCGATCGGACCATCTGATCTTCATGATGGTACAGAGGCATTTAAGGTAAAAACGATCCAGAGTGCGTAAGTGGTGATGATACATAGACCACGTCTTAGAGGAGACAGTACAGTAGATCTGCCAGCACAATAGCCATATAAATCGATACCGTAGTTGCTAGCTTAAAGTTGTGTGAGCAGAAGACCTTGGCACGCAGCTTTCCAAATGCGGCAGATACTACACCAATCCTGGTGTCAATCTCTTCATCAAGGTCAAACTTAGATGTAATAGTGCTCCCCAGATATCGAAATCTATCGACCTACTTCACCACATTCTTACCAAGCTTTATAGCCAGTGACTCATGACCATGTATATCCAAGGACATCACTTCAGTCTTCTTGACACTGACTTTAAGTCCAAACTTGCAACAAGCTTGATGAAAAACAGATTAGCTAAGAATTAGCAGTTCAAGGCCCTCCGGGGATTCTGCTTAGAAGCACAAGTCGTCCGCATACATGATCTCGGAGATCATTGCGTACGAGACTTTGGTACGCGTCTTAAGTATTTCTAAATTAGAGTGACTACCATCTATAAGGAAACGAATGCAGACTCCCTTGGAAACAGTATGTAAGACTTCCTTGACTACAAAGTATAAAGTAAATAGTGTAGAAGCTAGAACACACCCACAAGTGATGGGGAAAAAATTCGACTGATCACCGTCTACAGCGGCGCAGCATAGCATGTCATCATGCAGGAGCTTCAAACGTCCTACAAACTTTTCCGGCACCCAAGTTTCCCCAGCACCATCATAGTGCTTCACGTGCTACACTGTCGAAAGCTTTTACCAAGTCAACAAAGCAGAGATACAAATGGCGACCCTGTTCTCTGCTTTTCTCTTATATCTGACTCACGGAAAATATGGCTTCAAAGGTGCCACGGTCAGGTCGGAAGCCAAACTGGGTTTCGGGCAGAATTTTTTCAGAAAAGTACTTCAGGCGATTGGGAAGAACTCTGGCGAAGACCTTTCCAGGGGTTGACGGCAATGGAATACCACGGTAAGTGTTGCAGTCCTATCATTCACCTTTATTCTTATACAGAGCACTGACGCGAGACGCATTTAGTCTTCTGTGACTCACATTTCCTCCCACATGCGAACAAAAAGTTTCCAAATCAGTGTATGCAATTCATCACCACCGTATTTCAATAGCTCTCCTGGAATAACGTCTACGCCAACCACCCGCTTATTCTGCTGCTGTCTGATGGCAGTGACAAACTCATCTCGTGACAGAGACTCGTCCAGCTTGAAGACTAGCGGAAGTTGCGGCATTGAGCTGAAGTTTTGTAGATCAGCCGATCATTTTTGATTCAGCCCAACTTATAGCACATTCTTCTTGATCGTCGACGTGCATTGTCTAATGACCTGAGAGATACTTTGACTTGATGAGTAGTGCCATTTGTCTGACAAACCTCATCGTAAAATTCCATGTTGGTTTGTGTCAGAGAGCCACTGCATGTGACAAGCTTTGTCCTGCCACCATGTCTTTTAATAGCCGAGACAGCTTACGCAGTTCCAGGTCACTTGCCTTGACTGCCGAAAAACTAGCACCTCACCTGCTATGGTGTCTCAAAAGGCCTCTATGCTTGTCGAATGCTACCCTGATAACTTCGTCATTCTTATCGAACCAATCTTCATTACGACGTTCTTTTTTACCTAGAGTAACTGTGGCGGTTTCCATGAGACAAAAAGATAAAGCACCCCAGGCAGCACCGGTATCATCTGGATCACTTATGGGAGACAACCTTTCAGACACATTATCAACATATTTCTTCCTCACATCGCTATCCTTTAGCCTATCCTCGTTTACAAAGGCAGGCTTCATAACGAAAGATCTGCGAGGGCGATGGAGGCGGAGTCACAACTTTGTAATAATAAGTCAGTGGTTGGACCAACAGTACCCACCACGCATAACGCGAGTGCTTTGCACTTGACTGATCTCTCTCGGCCACACGATAGCACAGTCGATCAAATGCCAATGTTTGGATCGTGGGTGCAACCACGTTGTCTTGTACTTGGCTGCAAGTCTGAACATGGTATTCGATATAGCTAGTCCGTATTGAGCACAAAGACTGAGTAGCCACAGACCATTGTTACCGACTCAGTATCTACCCAGAACCCCAGCAGTAATATTTGCTCTCTAGCGTTAATACTACCCGAGCATTGAGATATTTCGTTCATTATTATTCTTAATAGCGAATCCTACATCTGAGCGTTGTGGCTCTGAGTCAGCGGAACCTATCCAAAAGAAAGTGTAGACACCACCATCTTCCACTAGATCTCTTTCATTAGCTAGATATGATTCGCTAATAGCAGCCACATCTACGTTACAGCGATGAAGTTCTCGAGCTACTACGGCAGTTTTGCGCTCAGGGCAAGCGTTACCATCCCGATCAAAAAGCGTTATTACGTTCCACGCGCCAAATGTCATCATTAGTGTGTTTTAGCTTTAATTTTATTGTACTGTCAATCCCTTTAAAAGTGATGCAGTGGCAGCCGTAGTAACTACCACTCATTAAAATAGGGACGAGCATTTGTTTAGGGCATCTTTTCTAGCCCCCTCCCCAGCTGAGCGAGAAGAGCAGTGCCTCCCTAAATAGGGCTGCTCTGACGTCCCGGGTGCTACCGAATTCACACTGTCGTCCCAAACTACAGTATAAAAACGACCACAGCGTGTACACACACCCCCAGGATCGCCCATGTGCAAGATTCAGATAAAGCCCGGTTTACATCAAACCAGACTTCACTACCTCACCTTATTGCCACGGGACTTGTTGTTAATGAGTGTCCAATAAGCAGAAGCGGTCAAGTGCGCAGGATATTTTGAGGTGTACAAGCGTTCGCTCAAACGCAGGTGCACACACTCATCCTGGTCTGGACGACGGCAGCTATAAACCCTCTGCCGTTGCCCTAGGCCATCCACCTTGCCTTGCTGTATCGCTAAGGCCGATACACACATTTGCATATCAGCATTGGGATGCCTTCCTTACCGTTGCAGACTTTTTTGCACTATCCGGGAGGGATCTACATGAGACTTACTTACCGATGCCCAATAATATACATACATATATATGGTCGCAGTCATCATGTTGCGCGTCAAGACATGTCAGCGCGCCTCTTGCTACACTAAGCGAACTGCATAACGATGCCCTATATATACATAGTGGAACGTACACCCACCGTAGTTGCCTCGCCGCCGCACGCCTCTCCATACATTTCTAAACAGATTGACCTATTGCATATTAAAAAAAACCATCTTCTACCCGCCACCTATCTCAAGTCGTCAGTCCATCGTGCTGCAGGACGTCCTACGTTTGCCTAAACGTGGTCTCCACCCTAACACGTGTCGGCTCCATCGGCCATCGGTATATCTGGAGACATGGCCAGCCCCCTTCAACTTCAGCGTGCTAATTTTGGGCGCAATGTCAGTAATTTTAGTTAGCCAGCGAATAACATTGTTCGAATTTTGGCTGCAAGAGAAACCCCGAGCATTGCGCGCCCCATTGCCCGCCGAGCGATCTTGAACTTATAAACCAACCCCACGGTAAGCGTCCATGTTTCGGCTCTGTAGGTCATTAATAGTAGGACGCACTGGTCGAAATGTTTTGACTTTAGGGATTGTGGTATTGTCGACTCAAGAATATGTCGTAGCTTAACCACATTAAATTCTTCGGAAGAAGCTAGACGAACGCAAACGCATGCCACGGACCAATCGATATTTAGCATAGTCATTTCTTAAAGGATACATGGAAGTCTATTGAAATGAAAGGATGATGATGATTATAATGAAATGATTAAAATGATTATAATGATTGTAATGAAAGGAGTGTCATGTACATAAAACTGATAAGTAGTTTTAATAGCAGTTGTTCTTTATTTTATTAGGTAAGTACGACAATTACATTGCAAAAAAAGTCAAAGCTTGTTTATTAAAACAATTCGACTGATACAATACCTAATGTACGCCGTGATTGGAAATTAGGTTCATTTTCAATCCCTTCGTACTAATTCCTTATACTTAACTGCAGCCTGAACCATTCGTCCAGTAAATATACAAACAAAGTGCGATAGAATGAGTGTGTCTCATCTGAACTGTCCGTGGGGGACCACGTATCGTACCTAGCTCCTACTGAACGATTGGACTTACATTGATGCATTTTTTTGGAAGTTGACATGATCGATATTGTTTTTAGCTACAATTTATGAAGATGTGTCCGGGTGTTGAAGGGACTGAGTCCTGGTGCATGCTGGAAGGTGTCAGGAGTTACAAAAGTTTGTAAGTTATACTTTTATAATAATTATGTACGAGTATCTACATTAAAAAAAACAGCTAATGCCTAAGAATTCTGCCATTTCCGTTTCGTTTAATCGTTGAATTTCAATTATCTATGAAGTGCAATAACTCACGGTAAGGCTTGAGCTCAAATATTTTTTGCAATATTTCAAATTCATTTTTCTCCAAAATTATAGGGTTTACAATCATCCCCAAAGATAACTTCAGTAAATATTTATTACTTGTTTTTTTTACACCTGTATGTATATTATTTACTTATATACGAAAAATATATATAATAAAATACTCGAAAAGTGACAATGATATTGAAAAAAAAGAAATCGGCAATGATTCGATAATTATGTTTCCTTTAGGTAAAGTTCATAAACTAAGCGTTTAAAGGTTGCCCTATTTGGTGCTGTGCGTATATCTTCCGACAAAGAGTTTCAGAGTAGTGTAGCCTGAATTGTGAAAGAGTTATTAAAGAAACTAGTTTTATGTTGAGGTATGGTAATCTTTAGATTATTAGAAGAACGAAGAACTCTTTCATTGTTTAGATAAAGGTATTGAAATGTTTCCTTGGGGTATGACGGTGAAGCTGAATCATTTACGTAAGTTACGCCCTTGTTTTACAGTGAGCCATTTAAGTTGCGAGTGATATGGAGTGACGTGATCATATTTTCGAAGGTCGAAAATATATTTTAAACAGTTATTATGCAGGCGTTCAAGCTTGTTTAGAAGTACAACATTCAACTCTGGGTAACACACATCTCCATAATCAATTAGAGGAAATATAAGCATCTGTATGAGCATTACTCTGGTATTTAAAGGAAAGAAATTTTTTAGATGATAAAGGATGCAAAGACTTTACGGCTGATTTCCGTGACATATACTCCCCAATCCATAGTACTATCCATAAAGAGGCCTAGATTTTTTATTGACTTTGCCCATGAAATAACTTGACGGTTGTATAGGAGAAAAGGCAAACTTTCAAAATCAATTCCCGCTAGAATCCTCGAACTTCTCACTAGCATTGCCTGACATTTCAACAAGGTTTAAGCCAGCTTTCCGATATCATTATGGCGTGCACACAAACATTTGGAAATGATACTTCAAGTTTCGAGAAGTGACTTGGAATGCTCTGTGCATTTATGTGACATATATTAATGTTTTATTATTGGGTAACAATATATTGTTTAATTTATTTTTTAAAACCTCGTCATTATTATTTAATTCCTCACAAGAAAAATATGATTCAGAATCACTATCCAAAAAAAAGTATTCAATGACATACATTATATATTTAAAATAAATAAATATAATATATATCAAATAAATAAATATAAAAATAAACTTAATTACGAAGTATAAAAAATATTATAAAGTATTTTATTTAATCTAAGAAATTCACTAACAAACCTATCCCACTAGTTGACTTACAAATATGTATATGATTAAATATAAAAAAAAAATCAAAAAGTTTATCAATAATCTTTGACATTATCGACTATAAGATATAAAAAGAAAAGAAAAATAATAATTATAATTTACAAAGGTAATATTTTTTTTTTTATTGGAAAGGAAGACAAACGAGCAGACGGTTCACCTGATGGTAAGTGATCCCGTCGCCCATGGACA
>JAOCPS010276435.1:0-13234 GCA_025505425.1 Graphium colonna | reverse complement strand
ATTATATTACAATCAATAAAATTGCAAAAATAGGTTAAAATAGCACAAAAATGGCAGGAATTCAATTTACATACTTTTTAAGAAGAGGTGATTACATTTAATCAATATTTATAGAATTCCTTATAAAGTAAAATAAAATATTAATTGTATAATTTAATGAAGTCATCTTTAATAATAAAGTACAGTGAAAACTCTATATAATGACACTAAAGCGACTGTACATTTAATGTAAATAATGCATATAATGTATGAGCCTATCATTTTATGGAAGGCAAGCTGAATCAATCAAAGCCAAGTGATGTCGATGCTTTAGGGAGTTTTTCGTTAAATCGAGTGACGTTACATGGAGTTTACACTATATATCCTTCAATATGACAGTAATCCTTTATATTGTATATACTTTGAGATACAAACACAATTTTGAAAACCAGTTCCTAATTGGCAGTGAAATTGGCTAAAGCACAAAGACGCGTACAGTCCGACATATAACCTCCTCTTTTTGTGTGATGTCGGGTAAATATGACCGTTTCTCAAAATTTTAACGTTTTCACAATTAAAAGTACTAAAAAATAGAAATTTTGTACTTCCTAATATTGCTTTTTATCATACTATATGTCTTCCCTCTTTGTTATTGAGAACTTTGGCGGGACTTCAACTATAATAATACTGTGAAAATTATTGCAAATAAGAAATAGAGTAAAATATGTTGTACTTATCAAATAAATAAATATACATAGGCTATGTGATGTATGCCTTTCTTGTGAAATACCGCAAGTCCATCTTTGTCGTAGGCGGATACATTTTCATTTGATGGTTTATACATAATTCAAGTTATGAAGAAAAAACATTGACTCACAGAAATATTATCCTAAGGATTCCTATTGTGTCTCTGAGAAGTAAACATTCATGATATTTTTAGTTATTTTGATTTAAAAAAGAAACTATTGAACATTCAAATAAAAAAAGAATTTTGATCATCTGTTCATAACTTGCTAAAAAACAATACAAACACATAAAAAAAAGATACATACAGTCAAACATATAGCTTTTTGAAGTCGGTTAATTAAGTCAAAGAGACACAACAGAGAAAGTTCTTAACATTACATTAATAGAATCTCGATAAATAGGAGAAAAATAAACTTGTGTATTTATTAGCAAATACTTGGTTATACCCAAATTGATTTCTATTTATTACTTAATGTATATTTATTTACACGAAAACTATTAATAAATCACTTTACCATAATTTCGAAGCTCTGATAGACATTTTAAGTCGAAGACAAACTACATCTTTCCGATTTTTTTTTAATTAATCAATGAGAAATTTAGTAGTTTTCTACAAACCTTTACATGTATGTAATGTACCATATATTGACAAGTCGATATATACATGTGATGACCGACCACCTTCGAGATTAAAATCCTTCACCGGACTCCATTTTTTAGACATTACACTTAATCTAATAAATAAAATGCACTAAGATTATAACGATTTATCACTGATATACAAAAAAATCCCTAGATACACTATCTTTAACTAAAACAACATTCAAAATCATCCTTAATTTCGCATAACAAAGTTATGTATGACATTATTTTTTTGTTTTGCAAACTCAATTTTATTTATGTGCAGGACACAAAGTTTTTTTCAAATATAGGCAAATTTAATTTTACATTTTATAAATATTTCCTAACCATTCCAATTAAGTTTTGTTAGGCTTGTGCTAGGATATGGTTTACAGCAATAGTGGAATGGCGGAATTCGAACCCTCGACTATGGGATCGGATGTTTATATATTCTTAACCATTACGCTACTGCAGCTTCAAATTGTTTTTACTAAGCAATATCGAACTCGAGACATATTATGGTTCGAGACTTTTCAAAGGAAATTAGTGCATATGACATTGTGTGTATTTGGGTAGATTTTTGTATATCAATGCAATTTATAAGCAAAGAGTCGGTCTTAGAAGAATGTAAACTGAAAAGCTTGAAAGTGACTTGCCAAGTTATTCCATTTTGTTGTTTAAAGATGAAATTTTATTAAACTTCGATCTTTAACAGCAAAATATTTAGACAAAACATAAAAGAGATTTTACGTTTTATTGCCACCATATTAAAAGTAATTTTTCACTAGTACTCAATTCCTTTAATTTTTTTATTAAATATATTTAAAATTATTGCTTTTTTTCAAATACAAGTACTTTTTTTTGTAAACTTATTTAGTTGGTGTTCATTTATTTAGATCCTAATTTTTTACATTAGTACAAACAAAAACATAAAGATTTTTCAATAGTTACCCTTTACTTATATAGAAAAGCTCCATCACTATTTGAGCGACTAAATAACCACATAAAAATGTAAAACAAAGTTCGATTAGTGATGTGTTTTAAATTGTAATAACTAACATGTAAATCCAAAATAAATACAATCTTTGTTAAATTATTTCCATAAAATTACTTAAAAATAAGTTAAGCGGTTAATTTTTAAAGTTTTTGCAACCAATCATATTGAATTGTAACATAGTTATAATAGATTATGAAAAAGTGTCTATTTTGTATTTGGAGGATTTATAGTTATTTCAGTTTCTTTCATTTTTATCTTGATTGCATGGACCTTAAAAAGAAGGTCGAATATAAACTGTCACATAAACTTTGGAACAAACCAATCCTTTAATTTTCACTTGCACTTAACTCAAACTTTCAAGTCACCCACTCCTTGAATAATTTCTTTAGGTTTTAGCTCAACATCCCATATTTGAATAACAGTAGCATCTTCATTTTACTGTGAAATTCTAAGCATTCCCTCTTATATAGCTGTTTTAAGGCCTTAAGGTTTTAAGTGAATGCTTAATTTTTTTTACATTCAGCTCATTTCCTCATATATTTTTCCAATTCCTTTGTATCTTTCCGACACTCCTCTTATTTATTCTGATACCTTCTTTTACTCTTTTTAAATTCTTCATATGGCTTCTCATTCTCTATTATTCCTTTTGATATTCTTCTCATTCCTTACATCCGCTCCTTCTGTGAATATACCACAACCTAGCCTTATATATTTTCTTATTGCTTATATTGTTATTGGTTTTTATTTCCATCTTATATTCTTCTTATTCTTCCTTATATCCGCTCCATGAAGCCTTTCCTTCCTCTACCAGGAAGGGTCAACGGGAGCATAATGTTTTTATTTCTTTCCTTTTAACTTTACATTCCTCTTATTGCTTCTTATCTACTTCTTAAATCTTCTCACGCTCCCTAATATCTCCACGTGGGAGGATCAACGGGAGCAGGGACCACCCTTCTAAAGCTGGTCCCTTGGATTATCCGCTAGCAATGGTGTGGCAGATACAAGTCTGGCTCCAGGCGTCGCACTCGAACCCGTTGTCGATAATGGTACTCCTTGAGATACGCCCGGAGGCGAGGCGGCAGGGGCAGCTGTTCTACACCTGTAATAAAATGAAAGGCTTACATAAATGAAATAGCATTTTATTCAGACATTGCAGTTGCAATGTTAAAAAAATATATATTGGTACCATATAAATGTATAGTTCCCAGGGTCCACTTATATACAGAAAAAAAAAAGAATATTAAGAAGTCTGTGTCTTTAATAATATAGGAGTAAGGCCCAACCGGATTGTATAATATTTTAAAAATATAATTAATCAAGAGAAACGAGACTAACAATATACAGCGAGACTGGTCAGTCACTAATGATATTAAACAAGAATTCTAATCATGTTTATGTAATAAAATTAGAAGCACAGTTTTTCTAATAAATAAATGAAGCGAGGATACGATGCTGGCAGCAATTATATAGCCCGTTGGCGCAGTTCAACGACCAGCTAAGATGCCTATGAGTTTCGTAGTTAAACATTCAACTTTCGATTAAATATAATCCAATTAACATTTACTTTTTATAATATTTTTATTATTCATAATCCCATATTTATGATCCCCACATATAACGTCGTCGAATATTGAAAGTGAATCATTAGTCACTATGTATAAAGAAATATCTCACCGTCATAACTAGTGTGCGACACGATGACGGCCCTGGCGAGTTGTTGCAGCGAAAATGGTTCCGCACGGGGCAGTGGGGCCGTCAGCATCGGCTCGAAGAACATCACGCACGCCGGGTCCTGGGGTCAAATAAAAATGTTTTAATAGAATCAGAGAAAAAGATTCAATTTTCTCTGGTGCGACTTGCTTGCGGTCTCACTCACAAATTTAAGAGTTTATTTTTTTTACAGGGTACTCTTATCCTTTTTAAAAAAATGTAGGTAACCATAGTTAGTCAGCCAGACAGAAATTCTAACAAAAGTAGCTCGAGCTTATATTAACGTTATAAAGACATCTTACATAATTTTATACATGTCTTCTATGTATAGACATCAGTAAGTTGCAATTTTTATATTAATTAATTATAGGTAATATATTTTTACATATGTTGCCGGGCTGTTATTTTGATGAAAGTCTATATTTTGATAAATAATAACCTTATAATGCTCAATGAGGCCCGTGACCGTGGGTGCGGCGAAGACGGCCGGGTCGTGCGAGTCGAAGCTGAACCGGTGCTGGTAGTGCTCGATCCTCGCGTGGAGGGAGCGCCCGTACTTGCGGAAGGACACCGAGAACAGGTGCTCCTCTTGCGCCGAATCACGGAGGAGGAATGTGCCTGGGAAGAAAATTAATTTCCTGCTAATAAATTGCATCTCAAATTTTATACAAATCCAACCATATATTTTAGCGCGATCGAGTAACAAACAAAACATACAACGCTATCATTGTAAATAGAGACACTAATTTTTGGTGCAAGACAAAATACAGCTGTCTTGTCAGAACTTTATTTAATTCTGATATATAAACTATATTATTGCAAAGTTTTATCAAAATTCAAAACCAGATTGATGATTCTTACTCTTCAAAACTTCCTAAAGCTTTTGCATATAAGTGCAACAAACATCCATCCATGGACACACACATACATACATCCTTACAAACATTCGTGTTTAAAATTTGAGTAGGATTGACGAAAACTTTGTGGTCTACTAGTTAAACTAGTAGTTAGTACTAAAAGTAAAGTAAAAAAAGTAACAGCCCATTTTTGATTATCCCACAGCTGGGCTAAGGCCTCCTCTAGAAAGAGGGTATAGGGCATATCCACCACGCGGCCCCAGTGCGGATTGGTAGACTTCACATAACTTAGAAATATTATTTCAATGATATTCAGGTTTCCTAACGATGTTTCCCTTTATTGTAGAGCATGTGGTAAGTCAGCACTTAAAATTGCAATTAGAAAATTGTCAATTTCATTGGTGCCGGCACCGGGGATCGAACTCAGGCTCGCCTCGAGTAAACAAGACTGAAGGCGGGCGCCCGGACACTGAGCTACCACGGCTCACACTGAACTACCACATGTGGTCTACAGACTACAAGGAAATTCTCTGACTCGGAATAAATAGATACAAAGACAAATCTAAACTGATGCTAAAACTCTTAAAGTTATTTATCTATTATTAAAATGTTCAAATTCATTCGGAATCAAAATCAATAGTTCTGACATATCAATACATATGTTAAATAAGATATATCCGATTTTAAGTTAGATCTATATTAATACAACTGTGAAAACTGCATCAAATTTCATGCAGTAGTTTATGCTGATGAACATAAAAACATGCAGACGGACAACAATGGTTTCAGCTTCTATTCCTATTATAGAGACGGCTTATTATTTTTTAAATAGCTTAACTATACAGACTAAGCAAGTCACAATTTTATTATATGTAATAGATACAATCAAAGAGCTGTTGTTTAATCCTGATAAAATTTAAAAACTGTATGAAAAACACATTTTATGATTATGTCAGAGATTGTTAAGGGAAAGTTCATATGTCCTTGATACAAACTCAAAAAACCCACGAAATAAGTTCATGAATTCTAATAATTTGAAGCACCATTAGCCTATTGGTTAAGGATACGGACTACGTGGTCGAGGGTTCAAATCCCGCCATTCGACCATTGTCGTGAACCATATCCCAGCACAAGTTTAGGGCCTAGTTGGAATGGACAAAAAAAAAGGTGAAATTTCATTTCATTTCTTAACATTAATTAACAAAATATTATTTTACATATGATTGTAAGAAGATATACTCTTATGAAGACATCGACATCTACATGACTAAGTTTGATAATTTTGTTTTACAGGAACATACTGTAAAACAAGGTTATCAAACTTCTATAACAAAGATAAACATTTCTATGTTGGTGAGTTACCGCGGACTCTGCTTGTATCTAATAAATAATATTTTACCTTCTGGTTTGTTATCTAGAAGTCTTTCCGCCTCATACCGGTCCATCTTGCCCCAATAGAAAGAGCAAGCGGTGATTTCCTGCAGATCTGGCACTAAGCAATGGATGTAGTCCACCTGAGAAAAGAACATGGTTCGATTGACTTTTAGCACTTTTAATACATGATCTAGTATAATAAATATACAGGGTGACTGGTCACTCACTAACAATATTAAAGGAGTGCACTTGATACTTCATTGGCATCATATTTATCTAATACAACTTTATTTTCGCAGGCGCGGCGCTTGATCAGCGAGCAGTATGCTCGGCACAGGTCACCAACCCCTCGAGCGCCTCATCTCAGCCGCGCCGTGTCCGCTAGGATGACCTTGCTTTGCGTCATTTATTATTTATCTCTCATAAACTTAATAAATGATTATTTTACAATAGTTTTATCAACAGACTTCAAATAAGGAGGAGGTTCTCAATCGACTGTATGTTTTATTTTTCTGTGTTTGTCCATTTATCCACAAGTTATGAACCGATTTTCAAAATTCTTTTTTATTTGAAAAGATATACTCATGTGGTGGCCTCATATAATTTTCATGAAAATCGGTCCAACAGTTTCTTTTTTAAATTCGTTAAATAAGTAGTAAAGCATTTCTATGTCAGTCAATGTCTGTATGAACCCCACCCCTCTGAATTCTTATTACTTCCGACCCATCCTATCCAATGAACCTATTCTACCCAATTTCCCCGGTTGACAACGCAACCCAACTCTCTGGATGTTACGCGTGTCTCTCGCTGTCATTTGACATACTTTCTATAAAAAATTGAATTTACCTGTGTGTGCACTTTGTGCTGAGGTGTGTTCTGTGCGTGTGACGATGTGTGCGTCATTTGAGGTAATGCAGGCGCTCGTAGTAGTAGAGCTCGCAATTCTCCACCACAAACCACCTGAAATAAGAAAAATCAATGTCAGTTGACATTTTGGCATTAATATATTTTATGTTAATTATATATATTGCTGTAGTTCAATTATTTATACAAAGTCCAGTCTTTTTTATATATTTCAACAAATGAATTAAAATTCTACTAATATTCCTTAAGCATCCCAACTAAGTTCTAGGCTTGTGCTAATATATCGGGTTCACGGCAATAGTTGAATGGCGGGATTCGAATCCTCAACCACATCAATCAAATTTCCGTATCCTTAACCATTAGGCTATGGTGCTTAAGATTTAGCAAAAATCACAAGTAAGTATACCAATGGCTATATATATGTAAGACATTATCATTCCAAAATTTAATTATTTAGAAACTGATGTTTTACCTGGAAATGGGGATGTAGCCTGATAGATCCATCGCTGGTCTGGGTCAACTCGGTCCTGCGCCCTTCAGGGGATATCTCTTCCCTGAAAAAAATCACAATAAATATTACTCCAAGTTAATATATACAGGATCACTAACTATATTTGAGGAAAGAGAGAGCACTCCATACTCTATGGTCACATTACCGAAATTAGGGTAATAATTTTCGCAGAAATTTACCAATAAATAAAATAAATGTAGCCACTCGGCGCGACTACTGATCAGCTTTACGGCCGACATAGGTTGTCAGCCGACCGAGCACTGCACATTCATATAAAATGTCATAAAATTGGTCAAGCGGATTCGAATGAGCATGGCAACTAACACCGTGACACGACAATTTTATATATTAAGATATATGATCCCCACATATAAAGAACTCAATTATCGAAAATGATTTCCTATCCAGTATATTTAAAAAAAAACGTTTTTTGCCTTTGAAAAAGTTTTATTTATCTGTAATAATTATTTTTCTCTACATGCATACATAATGTCTGTTTCCAGCCGCTTATACAAAATTTACTGTGATCTCTTTCATTGAGCTGTTTGTTATTTTTCTCTAATAATACAGGAAGATAACCATTTTGTATTTCTTTTTAAAAAAGGTTAATTCTTTTTTCTTTAAAACAAAGAATATAATTTTTAAATTATATCATGTGTACGTTAATTTTTCGTCAGAATATTTATTTATGTATTTGTTTCAATAATCTATTGTTGATTTTGATATCAATTAAATGATCTTATTTCACAGATTAATTTTTTAATACTATTTTGATGATTTCTTTGTTATTAATATTTCTGTTCTTTTCCATCCAAAAGTTGCCTGATAGAGATTCTTTCAAGCAATAAGGCCATTCTTTGTACAGCCTACTTTAAATATTTTTTTATATGGGGCTGACTGGTGACTTCAATAATTTAAGACGTTATATAAGAATACAAAATATTATTAAAAATAAATATTGATTTACCACTACGAAAACATAATCTAAAGTAAAAAAAAAATTACCCAATTCGTGTTCACCCTAGCGGACGCGATATAGCCGGAGTGGCGGGGAGATCGACGATCTGCGACGTGCTCAGCTGTATAGGCACTGTGCTGTACCGCCACACTTCTTTCATTTATTGGAAAATTTATTACATAAATATGATGGTAATCGAATACTCAGTGCTCTCCTTTAATATCGTAGAGGACACTCACCAATCCCCTATATATGTGCCTTCTATATTTATTGGTGTACAAGAAAAGACATTATTTTTAATATTAGATAAAGAACTTACGGTCTCGGCGCCACGGAGAGAACATAAACTTCAGCGGTTGGCTCACCACTCTCTCGACTTGACTCACTGTCTGCAAAATTATACATAAATCATAATTAATTATAAATGATAAAAAGCCGAGTTTTGTGGAAAAAAATATGTAAATAAGCATAAGTTTTTATCCACTTTTACTTGTCATCTTGGCTCTAAAATCATAGTGATGTGTATGTGATATATGACTGGTGAGTCGCTAATAATATTAAAAGAAAGCATTCTCGGTGGTCATATAAATTATACAGGGTGAATGGTAAGTCCCAGTAATATTCAAGGACGTTATATGTAGGGATCATATTTGAAGAATAAATATATCATTACAAATTCAAATTGATTTACCACAGAGTAAACATAGTCTAAAGTTTAAAAATTATTGCGCAATTCATATTCACCCTAGCGGACACGGCGTAGCCGGATTGGAGGAGAGGTCGATGACCTGCGGCATGCCCAGCTAGGTAAGCATCGCGCTAGACTGGCGGTATACCCTCATTAATTTATTGGAAAATTTCGGCTAAAACTATGCCCCTATTTTTATTACATAAATATAATGGCAATCAAGTATAGAGTGTTTCCTTTAATATGAAAGGTGACTCACCAATCACCCTATATAATAAAATTAGCGGCATAGCTGACCAATGTAAATAATTGTTATGTCATTGTCTCTGGAAGTATGCCTGACATAGGTCCAATGGGAAAACTTTAGGTTGCGTCATCAATTATTTAACTTTCTCTTATGTTTACCTGGTGGTAAATTAGTATTTATTTTTAGTATAATTTTTCTTCTTCAAATATAATCTCTACATATAACGGCCTTGAGTATTAAAAGATTTTGCACTCAATTTCTAAAACATCGTTTATTCCATTTAAATTAGATCTATATTTCTGAACTATAATGCGATCACTCGAAAAAAGCATTGTAGTTTTTTCTCATAAAAACAGTTGTGCTGAGCCTTGTACCTTTTTGAAACTACGTAGACCTACCTACCTATTTGAACTAAAGTGAGTTTTAGCAATAAAGGTTAATAAAAATAACATTTCAGTTTATACCAACCTGCATTAATGACAATGGCGTCCAACTCCCGTCTGAGGTCTCTCGCACCAAGGGTGAGCACTGCTGCCAGTCTGAAGAATTACAATAATAAAAAAATAAAAAAAACGATTTCTATTGCATCATGATAGACATAATCTTGGGAATGGGGTGATTACTTTTATGAGCTTTATTTTATTCAAACAATTTAAATCTGTTCTTTTTGGCATATGAATACTAACAGGATTTAACTGTTTTAACCCTCGCTTTACAAACCAGAAGTTGTAGGTTTAAATCACATGGGGTGCCAATAATTTTGTATTATTTATTCTTGATTTAGGCAATTTGGGCTAATCACCCAACTGTGTTAAGATCGACCCCATGCCCTATCCTATGGTGTTAGATATCTGTCTAATTATTCTATTACAAATAATTTAAAAAAAAATATTGATTATTGGTATTAAAGGAATAGTGACAGACATCAGTTTAATACCAGAAATAATGGCCAACAGATAATTCATAGCTTTAGTTTACAAAAGACGAGCATATCATTCATGGGGCTAGGTGGCAATAACGCCTGGTCCGAAAGAAAAATCTTTTAATGTTGAACAGCCCATTTAAAGAGAAAGACTTTGTGCAATAAAACGAAGCTATGAACAATAAGAGCTGAGTATCAATTAAAATATTTAAAAAACTGGCAAAGTTTACCAGGATGAACCGCAGTGAGCAGCTGGTATATTTTTTATTATATTGTAATAAAGATGCCGAGGTAGATTATGTGGTTTGAGGAAGTCTATGGAGAGAATAGAAACATCTTACATGTCATTGCCTAATATTAATTAGAAAAATAATTATAATGAGGATAATCTAGTAGTGGTTTATTTGGGATTAGGGGATTTATACAGCATATATGTGTATACAGAATGATGTTGAATCACCAACAATATTAAAGAAAAACACTTGATCATATTTATGTAATAAAATTAGGGGCATAGTTTCAGCCCACATTTTGCAATAAATAAATAAAGCGTGGCGGTTGGGATTACCTAGTAAGTTCGAGGCCTGGACATGAATTACGTAATTAATTGGTGTTGGTGTTGCAAAATAGATATATTATTGCAATCAAAAATAAATATATTATTGCAATTAAGGAATACAATTGGCGGACTTAATGCCATTAGGCATTGTCTACCAGTCAACCATGGGCGTGGAGAGATTTTGTGGTAGGTGCAACGTACCATATATAGTTCAGTTAGAGGTAGAGCATAAAATCCTTTCATAGCTTTTGCTGCACTTTTACGGCCACGCTCGTCCGGGGAAATACCACCGCCCTTTATAAAGTCGGCATAAAATACTTTGACTTTTGGGGATGCCGGATGGCCATGTCTACCCTTTTCTTATCCCATTCCTATCCTCTCCAAATCCATAAACCCTACACATCCTATTCAATAACTCTCCGGATGTTGCGTGTGTCCATGTGCAACGTGATCATTTACCATCAGGGGAACAGTCTGCTCGGTTATCTTCCTTTCCATAAAAAAAAATTATACCATGCTTACTTAGTGATAAATCAATATTTATGTATAATAATATTTTTATTTTTATATATGGTTCTCACATATAATCTTAAAGTATTAAAAGTGATTCACGAATCAACCTGTATATGGCACATTATGGTTGTATGACAACGCCATCTATCGACAGGTAGAGGCAATGACCATTGGTATGCTGTTTTCTTACGGTCAAAGATATGTTATAGATGCAAGAAATGGACGAAAATAAACTATGAAGAGTGTAGTGTGTCATGCCTAGACTTGAGTTGAAATGATGCAGATTCTAAGTGTGTAGTGTACATAAACACTTCAAAAACAGAGAAGAATCTGCAAGATAACTTTCTTATATTGATGACTAATGTCATCATATATAAAAATGTACAAAAACGAAGATGTTATATGCGGGGATCATGTTTAAAGAATGAAATTAAATATTGATTTACCACTAAGTAAACATAATATAAAGTTAATGAAATAATGACGCAACTGTCGCGCGGTTGATGACCCGTGCCGAGTTTACTGCCGATCAGGTGTCGCGTCAAGTATAAACGATTCGTTTACCTTTATTAGAAAATATCGTCGAAAGCTATATACCTAATTTTGTTACATAAATATGATGAAAATAGAGTACAAAGTTGGCAATGACTCGCCAGTCTCCCTGTATACGTGTTTACTTCATAGGTGGTAGAGCATAACGTCTTTTCAGAGCTTTCGCTGCACTTGTGAATGTCCATGGGCGACGGGATCGCTCCCCATGAGGTGAAGCGTCTGGTCGCATGTCCCGCTCACCTGTCGTCGCTGACGCGGCGGTAGGCGGTGCACACGCAGGCCGGCCGGCGCCAGCGGCGGCGTCGGCACGCGCACTCGCGACCGCTCCATCTGCACACGGTTCAAACTTCTCTTTAATTGATGCATACACCTTATCTAAAATAGAAGGAGGCTGTAAAGGGAAACTTTTAAAGGTCGTACGCACTTCTAGGGCCGCGCTCGTCCGGCGAGTACCACCGTTATTCACAAGCGTCGACATAATATAAAGTATTCATGGCTCTCTGGGTTGCCGGATGTTCGTTCCTTTCATCTTCTTTTCCCAATCCTTTCCACTCCAAATCATAATCACGATCTACATCTACTCAATATACCTGTTCTATCCTATTGTACAGGCTAAAAAAACAATCGTGACACTAAGAACGAAAAGAAAACTTGCAGTCTGTGGATTTCCACAGGCTAGAGATGCCGTGACAAAACTGTACTACAAGATCTGGAAATTAACATAATAAAATTAAAGATAAGCTTTTGCATGACTTTTGCCTTTAACCGTTCTTTGCATGGTGATGGAAATTTCCATCATAACATTTAATAGGCGGGAAACTGGAACACAAAACCAGTGCTACTGGAACCATTTAACAGGTGGCACAGATTTTGCTGCACTTTTACGGCCATGCTCGTCCGGGGAAGTGTCACCGCCCTTTATAAGGTTTATAATTTTTGGGGGTGCCGGATGGCCATGTCTACCCTTTTCTTTTCCCACTCCTATCCCCTCGAAATTATTAATCCTGACCAATTTTATCCAATAATTCCATTGTATCCAACTTCCCAGGTTGACAACTCACTCGCAACTCTCCGGATGTTGCGTGTGTCCATGGGCGACGAGATCACTTACCATCAGGTGAACCGTCTGCTCGTT